>JAOTRA010052714.1:0-18624 GCA_026260255.1 Pseudolaguvia tuberculata | reverse complement strand
GTGTGTGTGTGTGTGTGTGTGTGTGTGTGTGTGTGTGTGTGTGTGTGTGTGTGTGTGTGTGTGTGTGTGTCCTTTAAAGAATTTGGAGGATTGCAATGTTTAACAAAACCAATAAGTGGTGTTAAAGTATAATAACTATAATAATTCATGTATAAGTCCGTGTTGTGAGTTGGGACGCAAACACACTGCGCGTTTAATTTACCACAGGGGAAATGATGGCTCAGCTGGTTAAGAGGGAGTTGTTGATCAGAAGACCTGTGTTCAAGTCCATCACTGTTGGCTTCAGAGGCGCTGCACACAAGCTCTGATTCCCAGATTACTTAGAGAGGACGTACAAAGAAAGCATTTTACTGAGCTGTAAGACATATATGTGACATGCAGGTATTTCAATTACATTTGACATGTTTTTGGCAGAGAACTAACTGAAACGGCCTATGAGAAGCTGGCTGATGAGACGTTGGATGCGCTAGCAGAATATTTCGAGGATCTCGCCGAAGAGAGCTTTACCACTCCTGACTATGATGTGTTGTTTTCTGTAAGTGAACATTTTTTTTAATTGCTGTTCAAAAAAAAGTTATCTTTTTTATCTAAAGGATCTTTACTTGACTGGGTGCAGTGTATTTAAATGTCCACATGGTGCCGCTGTTGTTGTACCCCGTCACCCTCCTTTCTTATCTTGGTCACACTGTATACATGAAAGGAAGTGCAGCTTCAGGGTGTATTTCCTTTGGGGCTTGCTCAAGGGCAGTGTCATGTTTAAATCTTCTGTATCACATCTGGCTGCTTTTTCAGTCGTAATATACTCTGATGAGATCATTTTATAATTCCTAATTGAAAAAGGTCACTTTAGGAGGAAACCCAAGCAAGCGCAGGGAGAATATGCAAACTCAGCACAGAAAGATCCCGGCCCGGATTCGAACCCGGGACCTTCTTGCTGTGCTAGCCACTACGCCAGTGCGCCGCCCTGTAAAGATTAATGCTCATGATTATGTTGGGGGTTCAGACATCTGTTTCTCTTTACTTGCTTTCGATTCTTACTTCAGGTTGGTCAGAATCTCTCAGCAGGAAATGTTTCAAAGCAGCTCAGATTCTTGGGTATCTGTAGAGAAACTGGACTTTTCTGACATAATAACAGGCTGCTGACAGAAGAGTTTGAGATAAGAGACTGAAGGCTGAAAAACAGGAAAAAAATTGAAAATAATTGGATGGCTGTTGCCATAGTGTAGTGGGTTAAAACCCGAGTTCGATTTCCAGTTCTGGTCATTTGAAGTCCCTGTCCTATCAATAAAGTTTTATTGTTTTAAGTCACTGATTATACACTATACCACCAAAAGTCTGTGGTCATCTGAGCATCACAAACACATGTGATCTTTTATTCAATCATTCATTCATCTTCATTCGTCTTCTTATTATTCTCTAATTCGGGGTCATGGGAGTCCACCAGAGCATATCCCAGCACATATAGGGCGAGAGGCAGAGGTAGTTTGCCAGTCTATCAGAGAGCCACATGTAGACTACATCCATTCACACACACACACATTCACTCCTATGGGCAATTTTGACTCCAATCTTAATGTACTTAATATACATGTTTTCGGACTGCGGGAGGAAATTGGAGTACCTGGAGGAAACCCACGCAAGTGCGGGGAGAACATGCAAACTGCACAGAAAGATCCCCGTCCATGGAATTTGAACCTGGGACCTTCTTGTTGTGAGGCGACCGTGCTAACCACTACGCCACTGCATCACCCCATGTGTTCTTTATTATCTTCAAATCTTATTCCAGATTTATTCTCATTTTGCTATTTAATAATTATTTTACCTTCTAGTAGGACTTTCCATTCCAATGTGAGTCTCTTACTGTTTCATACAGCTCCAGTAGTATTAGTGAGATCAGACACTAAGGTCTGGGGGTGCAATCACCATTCCAGTTCATCCCAAAGGTTGTTTATTGTCCCAAAGGTGGGGATTGTCACAGGGGTCTGCTGGTGCCTATCCCAGCGCACATAGGGCGAGAGGCAGGGGTACAACCTGGACCCCAGTTTACCAGACCCCAGTCACCAGTTCTTAAGGCACACGACTGCATTCATCTTTCTTGCAATTCTGACTAGACTTTCAGTTCCTGCCACTGAACAAATCTCCACAGCGTGATGTTACTAGCACCATGGTTTAGTGCAAGAATGTTATTGGCCAGGTGATGAATGGTGTTTCTTTCAGACATGTTTACAATACAGACCAAAGAGTGTTTGTTTCATTAGACCACACAGTTTGTTCTCGCATGATCTAAGAGTCTATCAAAAGTCTTTTGGCAAACTCCAGGTGAGACGTCTGTCTTGCCACTCTAGCCTACAAGTTTTATTGGTGAAATGCTGCAGAAATGTTTCTTCAGACAGGTTCTCTTCAATTTACAGAGAAACTCTGGATCAACTTTGGATGTCAGTGATTATTTTATTTTCATCTCCGTAACTAAGGCCCATCTCCTAATTTCTCAGTTTGCTGTGAATTTTCTTTCAATCATGTATGGAAAAATGTAATGAATTTTACCCATTATGGAATAAAGCTGGTGATGCTATCAGTGATGTTTAGAAATGGGTTTATTAGAGGGACCGCACCTTGGAGACAAGGTGAGGGAGGCTAGGTTGAGAAGGTAGGGACATGCAGTATATTGGTAGGAGAATGCTGAGGATGGAGGTGCCGGGCAGGAGGAAAAGAGGAAGACCAAAGAGGAGGTTTATGGATGTAGTTGGGGTGAAAGAGGCAGATGTAGCGGACAGGGTAGTGTGGAGAAGAGTGATCCGCTGTGGCGACCAGTAACGGGAGCAGCCGAAAGGAGAAGATGCTATCAGTGATGTGAGGGACCTTACATGATCTCTGTTGTTAATCTGGTGTTGCCGATATATGCGAGAGTCATCTCCATAACAGAAAAAACTACAAACCATTAGCAAATTTGAATATTCTAATAAAGTGAAGTAGACTTGTCAGTGGGCTACTAATACACTTTGACTTATATCTAGGTGGAATTTTGATGTATACTGTGCATGCTAACAGCTTGATAGGTCGTTCACACCCTCTGTCATCCTTCCTTCCCCTGCGGATGAATCAGAGAAGCGAGTCTTTTGTCAGCTCCCTTGTGGAGGATTCCGTCTGTACTTCCTTCCCTTCAACACTCTGTCTGAAACATTCTCTATATAGCACATAATTGTTCATGCAATATTAAAGGTGCTACATATTCTGGCTCCTCGCGATGTGTTTCATGTACAAGGATTACATAAATATGCTTATCCTACTCGGTGCGTCTCCTATTATCTTATGCACACTACTGTAACTTTAGATTCTGGGAATAAACTGGAGGACTTTAAGGAAACCACCACAGCATGGGAAGAACAAGCTACACAGACAGTTATTAACTCCTAACATTACAAAGATATACACAAATATTTTCCTGAGCCGTTTCACATCACTATCTCAAAATGATTTACTCTGCGATTTTGTCATTTTTATAATTACGTCACAGCTCCCCCAACCCAAAAAAAACTTCCAGTTAAGTGTCTCCACAGGTCACTAATGAAAATCTGTTCATTGCTGATCCAGAAAGTGACTCACACGATCAGCCAGGGTTTCAAGAGACTGCCTGTCCAATCACAGGAAGCACAGGAAGCAGTAACAATAATAGAAGAAACGTAATAGTGGGGCTGCATCATAGGTTTTGCATCATAGGTTGTTTGTCTGTGTGGCCCTGTAACGGACTGGCCGTTTGGACTGGGATAGGTTCCAGCAGACCCCAGGAAGATGAATGTAGTAGTGGCTCAAAGCATTTTTTTGAAGTAGCACTGTGAGGTGGATTTGTTTCCTCTTAGTTCAGATTAACTGTATATTGTTTAATGCTTTAAAATGTGCATATTTTTTCTGTATTAAGCCTTTAAAGTACAATACAAACCCTTCGCCGGTTTCCTCCCACAGTCCAAAAACATGTATGCTAGTTTTGATGGAGAGTGAGTGTGTAACCTTGTGATGGAGTGGCCCTGTGACCCTGAATTAGGCAGGTATACAAGATAAATAAATACAAATCAATTAGTATAAATCAGAAGGGGAAAAAAATCAACAGGACTTGGGAGGGCAGTGCCTGACTGTTCCTTAACCTCAGCTTCACTTCACTTCATAATTGATCTTAATCTCAATCATATGCGGTTGAATTTTCCTACTACATATTCTAATTGCATTTGTTGGTTCTAATTATCTAATCTAATTATCATGCATTCAGAATCCTAGTTGGAACCTTTGCAACTCTGAATCAGAGCTCCTTCAACACTTCTTACCACTTATGTATAAAAAGCATAGAATTAAAATTATGTATGAACCTTAAAAAAAACCAATAAATGGGATTTTTACATATACAGACTTTTTACACAGCGTCTTTAAAGAATAATTATTAACAATTGCTGCAGATGCTCAATAGGATTTAGGTCTGGACTTTGACTCAGCCATTCTAACACATGGATATTTTTTGATCCAAACCCTTCTATTGTAGCTCTGGCTGTATGTTTAAAGTTATTGTTTTACTAGAAGGTGAATGTTCTTTACAGTCTCACGTTTTTCGCAGCCGATTTTTCTTTGCAACAGATTTTCTTCCAGGGATTGGGGCATCCTCTAATTTACTTACAAGCAGAGTTTGTTTTCTGCTATTTTACGCAAATAATTAGATATATTTGCTAAATCATTTCTTCAAAAATAATTTATGTAATAGCTGTCCCTCATAGCAAATGGGGTCTGATTAAATGATTGCTTTATCAATAGAAAGCATCCAGGTTGTGTGCATGTGATTTGTGAGCATCCAGGTTGTGTGCATGTGATGTGGGCAGTAAAACATCCAATTTGACTTTAGGAGCGTCAGGCAAAAATTGGATGAGAACCTATTTAACCTATTCTAACTTTTTTTTTTTTCTCGCCAGAGTGGTGTCCTGACTGTAAAAGTAGGAGGTGACCATGGCACGTATGTCATCAATAAACAGACACCCAACAGGCAGATTTGGCTGTCATCTCCTATAAGGCAAGCATCTTTTCTTTTCTTTCTGTTCTGTCTTGGATTTACAAAATTGGAACAATTTGCTCACTTTATCTATTCTTTAGGAAGACTTAACTATCAATCAATCTCTGTCCTGGAGGACATGCTTGTCCTACCTGTATGTTTGAAGTAAACCAAGCAAGATCTTGATTAGTTAGATTCGCTGTGTTTGATTAGGATTGAAGCTAAACTCTGCCGGACTCCAGCCCTCCAGGATCGAGTTTATTTCTAAACCTTTTAAACGCACAGTATATAATAACTTTCTCAATCCTTTGTATTAGCTTAAAGTTGTAAAGGAATCCTGTTTCCCTGGACATTCTAACAGACCACAAAATTCTTTATTTAATAAATAATCTTAAATGTTGCAGCGGAAAGCACTGTAGTTTCATGCTTTTTCATGTTGTTGGTAAATGATTGTTTCTTGTTTTGCAGTGGACCAAAGCGTTACGATTGGACAGGAGAGCGCTGGGTGTACGCCCACGATGGCTTGGCCTTACATGATCTCCTTTCTAAAGAGTTTTCTGCCATCTTTCATTCAAAAATAAACATGTCCCATCTCCTCCATTCATGATAAAAGATTTCTGCACAGGAACAGGACCCTCACATAAATGTGGACATTTACTCTTCCTCTTTCTCGGAATTTCTCGGGTTGGTTAACTCTCACACTACTAGAATTTCTGACAGATTTGCTCGGTACCCAAACCCTTAAGGGGGTCCCTGGAGCATCTGGCAGCTTAGTTCACGTCTTTAAGTAAATTTATTAAAGCTGTCGTCATTTAACTCCAGAGGCCAAAATTGCACATCACAGTGGCATGTGGATACGTTTATTCACTAATAGCTCATTTAAGCTCCACTTCCTCTTCCAACCGCCACTTGTTCATTACGGCGCAGCTGCGAGAGGGCTCTTACACTCCCTGCCAACCAATCTGGTTAGATCACATACAGATAAAAAAAGGTCATTTTTGAATGGCGCTCCAGCAATAGAGGGAACGAGAGGCCACTTTTGGTCCTTTGGGGCTTTTAAGTCATTGACAGTAATTTAGGGATTTGGGCCGGACTGGACTGCAGGCAGTAAAGTGTCTGTGTAAGGGGTGAGGGAGAGGGTGTTTATTTAGAGCTGTAAGAGTGCTAAGCAAAATTGATTCTGATGACTCAACTCATGCTTGATGGGGTGTGATGTACATTTGGGTATTTGTGTAGTATTTTGTAATTATATTAGTTTAGGAATTACAGTTAGCCAATTATTTAGTTTATCAGCCACGATTATACTTTCGTCTACATTTTCGTTTACTTGCTGTTTGTTGATTAATATTAAAATACTAAAAATAGTCATTTTTTTAATTCTTGTGGTTGTTTTTCTTTTTTCTTTTTTCTTTTTTTTTACTGCCTGTTATGTTGTTAGTTGTCAGTGTGTAGAACAGCTTCAGTTCACCTCAGCATTGATGTTAAAAGACCTCTGAAGGTGCCTTTTAATATCTGCCACCAAGTTGTCTGTAACAGAACCTTCAAGATCACCTTGCTGTATGCTGCAAAGTAGAGCTGATCTGGCGCTGACATTCTAACACAGATCCTTAATTAAAAAGCCAGTGCAATTGAAAACAGGTCCAACAACAAACTCTTCGTGTTCCCTGGTGGCCCACATTTTCCTGTTCAAAGTGTTCATTGCCATCAGGGGTTCCTTGCAGATGTACTTGGTGCCTCATTGTGTTTTAGCAGGTTGCTTGTATTAAACTGATCTCCACATGAAATCCTGGGCCTATACTTCCCACCATAGTATTACTTAGATCTAGGGTAGTGGGGCAGTGGTCACTCAAATGGTTAATATGCCGTGTTAATGACTGGAGAATCCTCTGTATCCTGGTGCCAATAAGCCTCATGTTTAGGAGTGTGTCCAAGATGTCACCATTTCCCTCCCTACTATTACTATTACAACATTAGGCAGATGCCCTTATCCAGACCAACTTACAACTGAGCTTGGTGGTGTTGAGAATTGAAACCCTGGTCCTTCTGGTATTATTCAAATATCATTCATTCATCTTCCTACCCGCTTATTCTCGAATCCGGGGTCACAGGGGTCTGCTGTGCCTATCCCAGCACACATAGGGCGAGAGGCAGGGGGTACACCCTGGACGGGTCGCCAGTCCGTCTCAGAGCAACACATAAACAACCATTCATACACACATTTACTCCTATGGACAATTTACAATCACTAATTCACCTAGACTGCATGTTTTTGGACTGGGAGGAAACCGGAGCACCCGGAGGAAACCCATGCAAGCGCGAGGAGAACATGCAAACTCTGCACCAAAAGATCCCGGCCCGGAATTTGAACCCGGGACCTTCTTGTTGTGAAGCAACTGTGCTATCCACTACGCCACCGCGCCGCCCTTATTCAAACATCTTTACTACTAATCCACCATTTCCCTCCCTGGTTTATTGTATTCATGTTCCACAATCTCCAGAACTCAAAAGAACTCACATCATATTATCTCAGAGATCAGTTATTCTTTAAATGTAGATGACATGGCATGCAGCAGGTTCGAGCGAATGGCATAGTGCCTCTGTTCTGTGTCTGACATTAAAGAGTAGTACCAGTAGGCTTACTTGACATCGTACAGCTTACACAAAACATTTCCATTTCCTTTTGATTCAAAATGATCCTCTCACTTTGCTTGTCTTTTGCCTATGAAAAAACACGCGAGTGAAAAAATGCTGTTTTCCCCTGATACACTATTATGAAAATAATATCATATATTACAATAGGGTGGCGTGGTGATGTAGTGGATAGCACGGTCACCTCACAACAAGAAGGTCCTGGGTTCGATTTCCGGGCTGGGGATCTTTTTGTGCAGAGTTTGCATTTTTGTGTGTGTGTGTGTGTGTGTGTGTGTGTGTGTGTGTGAGAGAATGGTTGTTTGTCTGTCTGTAGGGAATAAACTGGTAAGTAGATGAATGAATGATTGAAATGTATTTTAATGTGGTAGTCTATGTGTGTTTCTGTGATAGACTGGCAACTTGTCCATGATGTACCCCTGCTTTTCTCCCTATGTGCGCTAGGATAGGATGTGTCAAAGAATAAGATCAATCATTTAGTCTACTAGACCCACACAGCCCTATTTTGCTGACATTCTGGTATAATCCCAACTCTCAACATACAGTAATATTTTCTTTGTGTGTGTGTGTGTATTCTGCTTTAAATATTACCAATGGATGTGTGTCCATCACTGCTGAAGAACAGGTATACACACACACAGCTGGAGATCTGCTTGTAATGGTGTTAGTTCTACGTTCTTGAGATTTGCTTTCTTTTCCTGATACACAATAACCATCAAATTCTCAGAAAGATAAGAATCAAGTGGGCTGAAATTTTGGGGATCTGTTTTATATAAAATAGATATAAATTCCAGACCCTCTACTAGAATTACATGTTGGGGTTTAATCAACATTAAAGGAGAGAGAAATGCTCGTAAAATAAATGAATATAGTTGTTATAAAGCTTAATGATGGCTTGGATTTTTTTATTTTGATGGTTTCTTCTTTGCTCAGCAGGTAAGACTTAGCATCGATTGACCTCCATTGAACAAACAGGACTATGCAAATCTGTCATAGCACTTGTAGCACCCAGGCCAGAAATAGCACAGGTTTCCATGGAAACAGTTTGTATCCTCAGTCGAGCCACTCATCAGTATATTGTTATACTAACACCAGTGAAAACGGAGATGAAACGATCAGTCTAATCCGCATCCGTTTTTCTGCCTCTAATGTTTTTCTTACGATCTGATTTTAATAATTCAATAATGATATTTAAGTTAATAAAAGTTTATCATTTAAGCCTCTATGACACCACACCTCACTTTCTAGAGTCACATTTAACCCTTTAATGGTCATTTCAGTTGCAGCTGTGTGTCCTGTAGTTTGGTTAATAATATATTGTATTAATCCTACCGGAGGGTAGTGGATAGCACTCACAACAAGAAGGTCCTGGGTTCGAATCTCGGGCCGGGATCCTTCTGTGCGGAGTTTGCATGTTCTCTCATGCAGATTAGGTCGATTGGTGATTGTAAATTGTTCATAGGAGTGAATGTGTGTGTGAATGGTTGTTTGTCTATGTGTTGCCCTGAGTTGGACTGGCGACCCGTCCAGGGTGTACCCCCGCCTCTCGCCCTATGTGTGCTGGGATAGGCGCAGCAGACCCCCGTGATTCGGGAATAAGCGGGTAAGAAGATGCATGAACAAATGAATAATCTTATCGGGTCATCCAGGGGTCAGCAGATGGCTACAAATCTGTCTAATCCTTTAAACGTATTGATCTTTTTATGAGATGAGCCTTTCAGTATTACCCTTCAGATCTCATAACGCAAAGAGATAGAACTGCAGCTAATCTCCAGCTCTGTTCCAGTACCGCTATCATCTAAGCATCCTGCTGATATTTACCCTACCTGATGGTTTTAAGCAGATAAGAAGATGAATGAATGAATGTTATAACACATACAGTAGTGCAATTCTCAAACAATGTTTTTATTTTGCTCTCTTGGAAATGATGTGGGTTTTAAAAAGGTAGGTGTGTTTTTAAATATTGTAAGTGTAAATAAACGTTATAATTGAGCTCATCTTACTGTACCTACATCTCCAATGACCATTCATTCATCTTCTATACCCGCTTATTCCATAATTCTGGGGCACGGGGGTCTGTTGGAAACTATCCCAGACCTCTGAAAAGCGAAGGGCAGGAAAGGTGTGTCGCTAGTCCATCAGAGGGCTACAAACACAGCCACAATCACTCAGATGGAAAATTTAGAATCACCAATCAACCTAAAATATATATTTTTGGAGAAAACCAGTGTACCCAGAGTAAACCCATGCAACAAGTACATGTAAACTCCACAGGCTTGAGGATACTGTGCTTACCACTAAGCCACATCCCTCCATCCTTCCAATGACCAGTGCGTAATAATTTCCATAAAATATATAGATAATATAAAGAAACATACTGTTTAATTCTTATACAGATATTAAAGTTTACACTTTTATTTATTTCAACTAAGATAATTTCAGATTGAAATATTCTTTGAGTAATGATTTTATTCATGATCTATCTATTTGATTATTTCCTGTTGCATGGTTTATTCATGCTAGTTGGGTATTGTGTAAACGTTGTCACTTCTGTCATTTCTGTAGCAGTGCCTCATTACGAGCCATCAATCTCCTGATCTTATCTCCTCTGTCCATCAAAATGAAATGTCTGTCATAGAGACTGGCAACAACTCTGGTTTTGCTATGTAACTATGACCTGGTTATTACCTCAAGACTAGGAATGTGCCGAAGAAATCAACAAACAATCAAATTAACTGGAATTGTTTCTTTACATGGGAGAGGGCGGTGCAGTGGCGTAGTAATTAGCACGGTTGCCTCACAACAAGAAGGTCCCAGACTGAGCATCTTTCCTTTCACTGTCCAAAAACATGTACATTTGGCGGATTGATGAGTCTAAATTACCCATAAAATCCCAGCCATTACTGTTTCACAAGCCAGTGCAGCCTTGGTGCAGGTCCCAAGCCCGGATAAATGAGTGGGTTGCGTTAGGAAAGGCATCCAGCGTAAAAACCCCGCCAAGTCGAATCACCCCTGTGATCCGCTGTGGCGACCCCTAATGGGAGAAAAATAAAATTCCTTTACATGTGAGAATTGTTCAGCCTGGTTGTGAAAAGATTTATCCCAGCCCATCCGACCCAATAGAAATTTGAATTAGAGTAGCCGATTTAGAGGTTTACATGGAGCGGTTTCATTCCGTTTGATCTTGTAAAGTAATTGTAGGTCGGAATATGCTTCATAAGTTGTATTCTGGGAAGTTTTTGTATTCACTATAAATGGCACAATGTCTCTTAGGTTTCCTTATCTACATATACATTGACTGTAACAGATGTCCTTCATCCAGATTGACTTCCAGTCACTTTATCTATCAATAAATACTTCTATAGAAATTCTTTCGATCCCAGACTAAAATGACCATTATCTATTAAAAACCAACACTATATATAAACTCTGTTAAGAGGAAATGAAGGTCAGTTGGAGACTGCCAGTGATCCAGCTGTTCATTAATTCATTCTACTAACCATATAACAGAACAGAAAAAAATTGTTCATCAGGTTTCTAATCCCGTATCAGGATATCAACTGCTATAAAAGACAAAAGATATTTAGCAAGAATCTCATCTTCATTGTAATGTTTAAAACCAGTGGTGGTCAGTGTGGGTCAGTAAGTCTCTTCTCTTCTGTCCAAACACTGGCAGAAGCTGAATTCTATTAACTTTAGTCCACCATCATTTATTTTCTTCATCTTGTATTGTTTCTCTCTGCAACACTGCTTCCATTATGTGTTTGTTAAAGTTTGCAGGTTTCCTCCAGGTGCTCCGGTTTCCTCCCACAGTCCAAAAACATGCAGATGAGGTGGATTGGTGATTGTAAATTGTTCATAGCAGTGAATGTGTGTGTGAATGGTTGTTTGTGTATGTGCGGCCGTGTGATGGACTGGCGACCCGTCCAGGGTGTACCCCCTGCCTCTCGCCCTATGTGCGCTAGAATAGGCACAGCAGACCCCTGTGACCCTGAATTAAGGAATAAGCGGGTAAGAAGATGAATGAAAGCCAAAAGACTTTTTTCTTGTCAGCTGAAACATCTGTAAATGTGTTTATTTTGCCTTCCATTGTACTTGTGGTGAGGGGATCTAGTACCATGATACACTTGTGTTAGGCAGTGTGTGTGGAGCGACCATGTGTCAATCAGATTTGCTATGGGTGATAGAAATAGGTACTTTGGCACACAACTCTGAAAAGTAATGGAGATCTATATTGCTGTCTGACTTTTCTGAGATACTCCACTCCTGGGATTTTGGCTCGTCTTTCAATACAAAGCAAAGGTGACTCTTGTAGAGGGATAGAAACACACACACACACACACACACACACACACACACACACACACACACACTCACACACACACACACACACACACACCACAATGTGAAGAGAGTGTGCATTGCAGATAGCTAATGTTTACCTTAAATTTATTTTAGGTTTGCATAGAAACATACATCAATTGTTTCATTGTTTATAAGCTTCCACAAAGTAGTTGCCTTTCTTCCCGGGGTGGTGAAATCAATACCAGCCAACCACTATACACTACATTTCAGCAATAGCACTGCTTATTCATAAGAAAATCCACATATAGCATCTGAGAAAATGAGCACACCCCACTAATTTCAATTTCACAATGGTCGTGTCCTTTTAAGTACCAAAAATGTCAAACATTTGGTTTCTTTTTTACAACAGAGCAATTGTGGGTAAAGGACCTTGCTCAAGGGCCCACAGTAGTTGCTTGGTGGAGGTGGGAACCCCAGTCTTTCTGGTACTAGTCCAACACCTTAACCACTAGGCTACCACTTCCCACAGGCTACATTTTGTCTTCATACCGGACTCCCAAGTAGTTTTGATCTAAAATTAAGTCGCTAATGTTAATTATCGTTAATGAACTTATTTGGTTGTCTAAAAGCGCATAGTCGTGCCTGAGGCCATGCCAGATACACTAAGGCTATTTACATAAGGCTGTTTTTCTGTGAGGATGCATTCATTAGATTTAGTTCAAGCACTGCACGGGTGCAGGCTGCAACACTGAGACGAATACTGAACACCACCGTAAAACCTGCTGACTGCCAGCAACAGGATCATGACTTATAATCAGACATCTTTTTCATCCATCTAATTCTCTCTGCTTTCCACGTTTCCCTCTGTCATCCAGGTGTGACCTAGGACACATCAGTCACGCTTTACATACAGTTGAGCATCAGTTAAAAAAATATTTGTCGACAGACTTTAAAGGAGGTTGTTCTTATTTTATGATGTGAGATTTAGTATTATCTGTGATTTTCTATATAATATGAATTTGCTAGACATCCCCCCCCCTTTTTTTAAATTATTTATTCAAGCATTAAATCAAACTGTTCTACATTTCCATTGGAGCGACAGAAAATGATCGGTAACGACTGACTATTAATTGTCTTTTTTTTTTTCTTGGAAAATTTGACTTATTGCTTATCTGACATCTAATTCTGTGGAAAATGGTGATTCAAGTTATAAATTATAAATTGTTTGTTATAAATTGGTTTCAGACTTAATTAACTAGCAGGAAGTTCCGTGTAGGCATCGGAAAAGGTACATCCTCTTCAGCACATCTCTCCTGTGGTGTTTCACAAGGATCTATTATTGCTCCAACAGCCATCCATCCATACATCCATCCATCCATACATACATACATACATACATACATACATTTATCCACCCATCCACTTATCCATGGTTTATACCTGCTTAGTTCTAATTAGGGTTAGAAGGATCTGCAGTCATTTTGCAAAAGGCAAGGGTCACCCTGGGTAGGTTGTGCTTTAAAAAAGTTCTATCTTGAGTTCTATCTTTTTTTTTTTTACTTATACAGGTGGTGCAGGGGTGTAGTGGATAGCACAGTTGCCTCACAATAAGAAAGTCCCGGGTTCGATTCCAGGACCGGAGATCTTTCTGTGCAAAGTTTGCATGTTCCTCCCCCGCTTGCGTGGGTTTCCTCTGGGTAATCTGGTTTCCTCTCACATTCCAAAAACATGTACAGTAGGTTGATTGGTAATTCTAAATTGCCCAAAGGAGTGAATGTGTGTGAGTGGTTGTTTGTTTATGCGTGGCTTTGCGATGGACTGACGTCCATGTGCGCTGCTGTAGGCTCCAGCAAAACCCCCATGACCCCGAATTTGGGAATAAGCCTGTAAGAAAATGAATGACTGAATAATTTTACTTATACATTGATGACATGTCATTTGAACCCAATAACTCATAGAAGTCCAGCTAATGTATTTTTGTAAGTAAATGAAATTGTGGCCGGCTCTAGGCATGGGCAGTAGTCTGTCTTACCCACTCTATCAAAGGTTGGTAAAGGCAAAGATATACATATAAGTACATACTTAGGTTTTAGTTGTTTTCTCTATGATTATGAGATTAGAAGTTTGAGGGGAAACGGTTGTAGAAAGTCCTGATCAATGACAACGCAAAAAGCGTGAGACGTGTTGCTATTCTGTGAAGGATTACAGAGAAAGTGAAACAGACAGTCACACAATTCATAAAGTGTGAAATATTTGCTTCCAAATCGAATGTATTAATTTTGGGGGCGTTTAAAAAAAAGCCAGTCTGTGACTCTAGAAACAGAGATTATAATGTGGTCACTGTTGCTTTAAAAAATCTATCATCCCATATCAGAAACAGTTTCATCTCTACCCACTGGGGCAAATAAAAATATTTAAAAAAATTAAAAACAAAAATTAATAAAATCCAATATATATCCATCCGTGTATCCATCCGTCTGTCCATTCATGTACTATTTATAAACAAGTCAACTATGTTCCACTAACTTTTAAAATGTTTCTCTCTTAAAATATTACTTATTATTTGGATGAGGTTTTATTTCTCCCAAACTCCAATTTTAAAAAGATTATTCATTCATTCATCCTCTAAACTGCTTATTCCCTAATTGAGGAGCCTATCCCAGTGCACATAGAGTAAAAGGCAGGAGTACACCCTGGACAGGTTGCCAGTCCATCGAAGACAAACCGTCTCACACACACACACACACACACACACACACACACACACACACACACACATTTCTACTGGCAATTGAGAATCACCAGTCAACCTACTGTACACGTTTTTGGACTGTGGGAGGAAACTTGAATACTCTGAGAAAATCCATGCAAACACTGGGGCGAACGTGCAAGAACCTTGTTGCTATGAAGCGACAATAATATTGTGAATTTCTGCTTATTAGAGCAGTCATTAGTCATTCTGAATGCTGAAATTAACCCTTTGTTCATTCATTCATTCATCTTCTTAACCGCTTATTCTCTAATTCAGGGTCACAGGGTTTTGCTAAAGCCTATCCCAGTGCACATAGGGTATAGATTGCAAGTTCATCGCAGTGCACCCTTTATTTAAGATTTTAAGAACATATTTGTGTTTATATTAATTCATTATAATGTCTTTTTCACCAAACCCAAGTAAGAATATTAGCACAACAATGAATTGCTATTCAATAATTTAATTAGTTGAATTTCACAGAAGTGGACCTGGTATGCATGCACAGTCAGAGCAGAGGAATCATGAAAACCTCCAGAATGACCTGCGGTGTAATGAGAACATATGAAAGTTGCAAAGAAACACCTAATTCATGTGTGAATTCCATATTTACTCAAATAACAACATCCCCAGCACTTCCAGAAAGGCTTTCCACTATCTGCGGGAAATGTTCCATTCTGCCCCATTAGTATTAGTGAGATTAGTGTCAGCTTCTTCCTCCGCTATGAAGACATTGGAACTCACACCAGTAGATGCCTGTAGTGTGTGTGTCTCTACATGTTAGCAACACCGCATGATGGTTCAGAGCCAAGAGCACAGAGTTTACACCTCTTTTTATAGACATACAGTAGATGTTTTTAAAAAAGACATCTAAGAAATCATCCTAAGACTGATGATGTCATACTTGTAGGAGCTGCTTGTTTTGATAAGTGGAAACCTAATGCTTATAAAACAGGATATTAAACCTATAACCTTTCAATCAGTAATTTGATTAACAGCTTAAGCACAGAGCTACCGAGTAGCTCAGAGAAACCCACAAACAGAAAACTTAAGTGAAACTACAGAAAACAGGGACACAAGCATGTCATGGGTTAGTTGGAACGCTCAAGTTGTGACGATAGTAGTGTGAAGCAGACGAAAGTAGAATCTGTTTGTAAATGAATTGTTTATTAAAAACAATGGAAAGTTCACAGTTGTAGTCAAAACATGGTACACAAAAAGGACAATCAAAACCAGTGCAGACAAATCTGAAACACTAGCAGAGAATCAAAAACCAGAAACAGAGCAAAGATCATGTGGTGGAGGTTTGGGCTAGCCACAGGAAGTGCTAGCGGTAGGATCTAGAATTCAGGTGAGGGTGCCCTCTAGTAGTCGGTTATTTTTCTTTGCATAGTTAAAAGCATGAAATAAATTGCTATAAAGCGAAATATAGCAAGTATATGGGACGTCTGACATCATGCCTTTTTTGTAACTCTTATTCCAGATTGATTCCCAATCTTACCAGGATTTAATGGTGGGTCAGATGGTCTGTGGTGAAACGGGTATTCCAGTCGAACCTTAATTCTCTAAACAATGGAATGGTTAGTGCTTAGCTTTCCACACAGCAAGAAGGACTAAATTCTATTTCTTGGCAAAAGTCTTTCCGTGAGGAGTATGCATTTTCTCCCTGTGCTTACATGAGTTT
The DNA here is from genome assembly GCA_026260255.1 of Pseudolaguvia tuberculata. Lineage (NCBI taxonomy): Eukaryota > Metazoa > Chordata > Actinopteri > Siluriformes > Sisoridae > Pseudolaguvia > Pseudolaguvia tuberculata. Next base: position 2,211 of record JAOTRA010052714.1, on the reverse strand, counting down.
TCTCCGGGTACAACTAGTTTCTTCCCATAGTGCAAAAAACATGTACTTTAGGTTGACTGTTTACTCTAAATTGCCCATAGCATTAAATATGAGTTTGTGTGTGGCCCTGTGATGGAATGGAAACCCGTCCATGCCTTTCGCCCTTCAGAGAGCTGGGATAGACTCCAGAAGACCACTGTGACCCACAACTAGCGAATAAGCGTGAATAGTAGTTAGATGACTGAATATTCTAGTTTCATAGGCACAGACCCCCTGCAACCCAGGAACAAGTGGGATTTGGTGCCTTGCTCAAGGTCCCAATGATGATAGCTTGTCACTTTCCAGACTTGATCCCTGATCTTCTTATCATTTACCCAGAAGCACATTAATTATTGAGCTGCTATAACTCCTATAACTCTGTAACTATTTATGTAATATATAACTAGGTTAAAATAGAAAAGTGTAAAAGTGAACTGTAGGCTTTTAAAGTGACCTCATCTGTCAGCAGCCAAATATCAAAGAAAATCAAAATAATCCATAAAGGTGAATGTTTTTGGTCTTGCAGAGCTGAGTGGATGTTGTACATTTTTCATAACCTGTAATGGATGTCTGACGGTTAACATCTTATTCATTTGAGTAAACATGCAGAATGAGACTAAGTGAAATCCAACATATTAATAATTAGATTTTGATGAAAAGCAAATAGCATTGGGGCAGTGAGGTGGTATAGTAAGCCAGGTCACAACAAAAAGGTCCCAGGTTTGATCCAGGGATTTTCTCTGTCGAGTTTGCATCTTCACCCTGCGCTTGCATGGGTTTCCTCTACTCTGGCTTCCTCCCACAGTCCAAAAACATATCCATTGGGTTGACTATTGATTCTAAATTGCCCCATAGGAGTGAATGTGTGTGTGTGTGTGTGTGAGAGAGAGAGTGGTTGTTAAATCTGTCCAAAGTGTACCTTTGCCTCTTGCCCTATGTGTGCTGGGAAAGGCTCCAGCAAACCCCCGTGACCCTAAATTATGGAATATGGGGGTAAGAAGATGAATGAATGAAATAGTGTTGCGAGAACTCGTATAACACTGAACCATGCAGTTGACTTAGATTTCTCAATATTTACCCACTCACTGTTTTAACAAGACACTGCCCCTGTGCACAAAGCCCCTTAGCTCTATGAAAATATGCTGCTTTCTATAATTCACTGAGCCGTAATATCAATGCACAATCAAAGCACAATCAAAGTTCAAGTCATACTAAGCAGTGACTGTTTTGAGGCTGAATGAATGAATGAATGAATGAATGAATGAATGAATGAATGAATGACACTTATCCAGAGCGAATTACATTTGGTCTCTCTCTCTTTTTTTTTTTTTTTTTTTTTTACAACTCAGCAATTGTGGGTTAGGGGCCTTGCTCAAGGTTCCACAGTGGTTGCTTGGTGGAAGTGGGATGACTGAATATTCATTCATGAATATTCCCACACAACACAATCATATTAAAACAAAATCTTTTTATGAATAATACTCAATTAACAAATATAAGAAATATATATTGCCACCCTATCCAGCACAAACCCCAATACTTTTTGCCCTTTCAGAGAGCTGGGATAGGCTCTAGCAGATAAAAGAGATAATAATAATGTGTATAATGTGTGAATGAATGAATGAATGAATATTGGACAGAAGGTTAATTTAGTGGAATTACCCCTTCTGTCTCCCACACAGATGCACTAGAGCGATATAAAAAAGCAGGCATATACAATAAACATTACCATTTAGTCGTTGCATAATCAATCATGTGATGACAGAAGAAGAGGGGTTTGTTCACAGCTGGATGTGTGAGTTGGGGTGAGAGGATGAAAGTGTGAAAATGTTATGTGGATGCTCACTGTGCATTCTAGAAGTCTTTTCCTTAAATCCTAAGCTGCGTGAAAAGCAGACACCCAGAGTGTGATAGATGTAAATTTGTGTGTAACACAGTAAAGTGTATTTCTGAGTGTGTGTGTGTGTGTGAATGTGGAGTGTGGAGTGTGGAGTGTTTGTCATTTTGTTGACCAGATCTTTGACTTTGACTGCACCTGTTGGGTGTGTGTGTGTTGTAGGTCCAATAGAAAATAGCTGAAAAAGCATCTTTCTCGCTTTATCCCCTCTCTCTCTCTCTCTCTCTCTCTCTCTCTCTCTCTCTCTCTCTCTCTCTCCCTCACACTCTCCCACACACACACACACACCCACACAC
>JAOTRA010052687.1:0-18629 GCA_026260255.1 Pseudolaguvia tuberculata | reverse complement strand
TGTGATTCGAGACTCCCGAGACGCGCCAGCAAAACGGGGGGCGAGGAACAGAGCAGTGCAGCCGTAAATTCTTACACCCCTTAAACTAACAACTGTTTGGGCCACTCTTAGCAGCAACAATTGCAATCAAGCGTTTGCGATGACTTGCAATGAGTCTGTTACAGCACTGTGGAGGAATTTTGGTCCACTTCTCTTTGCAGAATTGTTCTAATTCAGCCACATTGGAGGGTTTTTGACCATAAACCACCTTTTTAAGGTTATGCCACAGCATCTCACTATGATTCAGGTCAGGACTATAACTAGGCCTCTCCAAAGTCTTTATTTTGTTTTTCTTCAGCCATTCAGAGGTGGACTCGCTGGTGTGTTTTGGATCATTCTCCTGCTACAGAACCCAAGTTCAGGATTTTTTGGTAGACAACAGAATTCATGGTTCCATATATCAAAGCAAGTCTTCCAGGTCCTGAAGCAGCAAAACAGCCCCAGACCATAACACTACCACCACCTTATTTTACTGTTAATATGATGTTCATTTTCTGAAATGCAGTGTTACATTTACGCCAGATGTAATGCAACACCCACCTTCCAAAAAGTTCAACTTTTGTTTCTTTAGTCCACAGAGTATTTTCCCAAAAGTCTGGTAAAACTGAGAAGAGCCGTTATGTTCTTTTTGCTTAGCAGCGGTTTTCGTCTAGGGACTCTACACTGCAGACCATTTTTGCACAGTCTCTTTCTTATTGTGGAGTCATGAACATTGACCTTAACTGAGGGAAGTGAGGCCTGCAATTCTTTGGATGTTGTTGTGGGGTCTTTTGTGACCTCTTGGATGAGTCGTCGCTGCACTCTTGATATAATTTTAGTTGGCTGGCCACTCCTGGGAAGGTTCTCCACTGTTCCATGTTTTCGCCATGTGTGGATAATAGCTCTCACTGTTGTTCGCTGGAGTCCCAAAGCTTTAGAAATGGCTTTATAACCTTTTCCAGACTGATAGATCACAATTACTTTCTCATTTGTTTCTGAATTTCTTTGGATATCTGCATGATGTCTAGCTTTTGAGGATCTTTTGGTCTACTTCACTTTGTCAGGCAGGTCCTATTTACGTGATTTCTTGATTTCAAACAGGTGTCACAGTAATCAGGCTTGAGTGTCTCTAGAGAAATTGAACTCAGGTGTGATAAACCACAGTTAAGTAATGTTTTAACAGGGGGGCAAACTGTGTTTTGTGTTTACTCATGTTATCTTTGCCTAATATTTAAATTTGAAACATTAAAGTGTGACAAACATGCAAAAAGATTGGAAATCATGAAGGGGCCAACACTTTTTCACACTTGGATTTCAGTGTTTGAAATCTATGAAAATTCTTATCTATACTAGCTGCAAGATACCTGGATTTAGCTGCTCTCACTTTATTTTGTGCAATGAGTCTCTTAAAATTTAGAGAGTTTAAAGCTTGTCCATTTTCCACTTACGCTCTGCTCTACATTTTGGTTTTAAGGTTTTTGCTCTAGCAATTCAACATAAGAACCACATTCATTCACCTTCTAACCTGCTTATTCCCTAATTCTGGGTCACAGGGCCTATTCCAGTGCACTTTTGGCGAGAGGCAGGGGTACACTCTGGGCATGTCACCAGCCCAACACAATACCTTTCTTGTAGTAGAAGTTATAAACAAGGTTGATGGATAGCTTTTTTGACTTTAGAGATATTAAAAACACTGGGAGCAGAAAACAACAGATTTGTGGTCAGAAAATGCATTGTCAGATATTGCTAGATCATGGGTCGAGAACCTATGGCTCGCGAGCCAGGTGTGGCTCTTTTGATGATTGCAGTTTTTGTCTTTTCTGATAAAACAAAATATTATCATTTGTTTTAATCCATTCATCGATTCTCCACTGCTCATGTCCTGTTCAAGGCTGCAGTTGGCTGCAGGAGCAATCGTCCTGTGAGGAATCAGACATAGCCCCTCCCCCTTGTTTAGTGTCGTTGTCGTCCTGGGTTAGGTTGTCAGGGTGATGACGCATTATTTAAGGCAACGCGCGAATCATTAAGGGTAATTAACGACCACGGGGTGCTGTTGACAATGTTAGTTCTTGCTTGCTATTTGTCCCTTTGATCTTGAGTAACCCCGTGTTAAGTTTTCCCATGTTTTGGTTTCATTTTGTGTTCAGTCTGGGAGTCAATAAATACGTGTTAGCTGCAACATGGATCCGATCTCCGTTAATCCATTACATGTCCATTATTTTATTTAGATGATAATAACCTACGTTGACCGTTGCTGGGTAAACAGGTAAACGCCCCTTTTTGAATTGAAAAATATATTATATGGCTTTCACTGAAATAAATTTCAGAATATATGGCTCTCTGAGTCATTAAGGTTCCCGACCCCTGTGCTAGATCATACTTGATATTTTCCTGTCATATAACAGTTTACTGTGTGTGTCTCAACTGGTGAGAGGGGACAATGTGTTGTTTGTACAGCATACATAATCATAAACCTGATTTTAAGTAGGAATATCAGATTTATTGTAAACAGCTGTAGCAAAACTCAATTGTTAATCTATTTGACTGTACTGTGCTGTGTTAGAACCTGGCTTGGGAAGTAACCTTGTGACCGGAAACTTGTACTTAGCCCAGGAAGTCAACGTTGTCTCGAAAATAAGCTTGGCTAAAAGTACTGGCCTGAGCCTAGTATAAAATTGGTTTGTTAAAATGCCTTAAAGGTTGTTGTTTATGATTACACATTTGTATCAGTAAAATCTTAAGTGCTTCTCTAAATATTTATTTTGTTTAATCATCATAAACTTTGTAAAACTAGCTCTATGACAATGCAGCTTTACTGTAAATAAGATTTCAGTCACCTAGTCTTATTTATGTCCTTAAGAGTTTAAGTACCTGGGATCATCAGTGCAAAGTAATGGAGAGTGCGTTAGAGAAGTGGAACGGATGGAGAAGAGTGGCAGGAGTGATTTGTGATAGGCGAGTTTCGGCAAGAGTGAGAGGGAAAGTTTATAAGACTGTAGTGAGGCCAGCGATGTACAGTTTAGAGACAGTGGAGTTGCCAAAAAGACAGGAGGCAGAGCTGGAGGTGGCAAAGTTGAATATGCTGAGATTTTATTGGGTGTGACAAGGATGGACAGGATTAGAAATGGGTTTATTATAGGGACGGCGCATGTAGGATGTTTTGGAGACAAGGTGAGGGTGGCTAGGTTGAGATGGTTGGACATGTGCAGAGCAGGGACATGTATATTGGTAGGAGAATGCTGAGGATGAATGTGCCGGGCAGGACGAAAATAGGAAGACCAAAGAGGAGGTTTATGGATGTGGGGAAGGAAGATATGCAGGTAGTTGGGGTGAAAGAGGCAGATGTAGCGGACAGGGGAGTGTGGAGAAGAGTGATCCGCTGTAGAGACCCCTAACGGGAGCAGCCGAAAGGAGAAGAAGAAGAAGTCTTATTTATGTCCTTATGTATAATCAATAAACTTGATTAATATAGCTTTTTTCTTGTTATGCTAAAAATAACTTAAATGAAGTCAGATAACTGATGTGCATTCTTAGCACTGCTCACCAAGGATTGACACCTTACTCAAAAACTCTTCGTACATCTTCCTCTTTCTCAGTGTACTGCCCTGGGGACACAGAAGCCAGAGGTTGCATTTCAGTTGTCACTAAATAGCTATATGTGATAAAAATATGCAGCTGATTATCTTTTGAAAAAAATATCAAATATCTTTTAATAATCATTGAAAAAAATCAAAACTATCAAATTTGCCAAAGGCTTTGCCTCCTCATAATTTACATTACAGTAGAAAGTACAAACAGTAGAAATCTCACATAAGGCAGAAGTTCTTTGTTGGATGCCCGTGGCTTTTGGGCCCTCTGCATCACTCATTAGCACGATTCTATGATTAACATTACTAAATAGGCCCAGGAATACTTTTACACAACAGATTGTGTGTTGGTAAACACAATCTGTTGTGTCATCTGCAGATGGCAACCAAATTTCTATCATGCAAAAACAAAACCCTATGAACCTGGTACAAAACTGCTCTAGTGCCCTGTGATTCACGACTCATTTAAAATGGACTGATTCAAAGATTCAAGAATTATTGTTGTATGTAAGAATCTACTGGGTGATATGAGTTTATGCAACACTCATAAGCACTGGTCATAATGCTTTCTCTATTTTAAAGAGGTGAGATGGTGTTTTAGGGGGAAAAAAGTTTTACTAAAGTATATTTGACATATAAATAAACTGAGTGTAATAGTGTTACCATAAGAATGCGGCGATAGCTGTCACGATCTATACCCCAAAGCTTGAGATCAGTCTTCGCCTTAACAGTGGCAGCACGTGGAGTTCCATATATCAAAGCCAGCTCCCCAAAACTGCCACCCTCTCCAATGCCAGTCACCCATTCACCATTAACATATACCTGTCGAAAGAGATAAAGAAACATTAATTGTTATCTAAATTGTTGATATTGTTTTTCTAGTGCCAGAGTATGCATTATCATATATTTAAACAGTGGGTATAAAAAGTATTCAAACCCCCTTAAATTTTACATTCTCATCATATTGCAGCCATTTGCTAAACTCATTGAAGTTATTTTTTTTCCTCATTAATGTACATTTATGTACACACAGCATACATTATTGACAGAAAAACAGAATTGTTGACATTTTTGCTGATTTATTAAAAAAGAAAATATGACATGGTCCTAAGTATACAGACCCTTTGCTGTGACACTCACTCAGTATACTTTGATACACAGTGCTCAGCATAAATGAGTACAACCCACTACATTTGTCAGAAAACTTTTAGTTTCCTTACAGAGAATCACATTTTTTTCTGAGAAAATACTCTCACAAATGTGGGCCATTGATTGCAAACAAGATTTTTTAAATTGTACACACAACAAAAGTGATTTTCCTAACAAATTCATTCAAGCCCTTGTTGCAAAAATGAGTACACCCCAATTATAGTCTTAGGAGAAAAGCCACAGTTAAGATTACAAAATTCAAACTAATAGGCATTCAACTACAGGTGAGTGTAATGATTCATTTAAGACGTGTTCAGCAGACTGTGACGGCGTGGAAGCCGGGCTGTAGTCGAGTCCATGTATGGAGATATACAGCTAGAAATACTAAGTTTATAACTGAGAAGAGAGTCAGAGAGCAAACAAAACCAATACACAAATCCGAGGGGTAAACAAGAAAACAGTCGAAAAGCCGGTAATCCAAGGAATAGGGTTTATTAGCATGCTCGGTAAGGTTTTAGAAAAACAATACTTCACAAAGTGCCATGGTGGCGTTGCCTTATATAGGGTGGCCAGGCCCAAACACCTATTGCCGGAAATATTTCTTAGTTCTCTGGTGACGGCGCCCACTGGTGGCCGTCAGTCAGAGCCGGCTGCCTTACACAGACTGTATAAGGCCATTACCTAACAAAGAAAAGCCTTTCCAATTTAATGCTGTCAGCAATGGCTACCCATGGAAGAAAAATGTCACAAAATCTGAGAAAGGAAATCATTTACACAACAAAGGTGATGGCTACCAGAAGATCAGCAAAGCTTTCCTATCAGTCAAAATACTGTAGCAAAAGTGATCCAAAAATTTAAGAAAGGTGGAAAGCGCAACAATCTTACAGAGACATCCAAGCCGGCCACGGAAGTTAACATCTTGACAGGAGCGTCTTATGATGAGAAGGGTTGAAGAAAATCGGCATACAAGTTCACTGCAGTTAGCTAAAAAAGTAGAAAGTCAAACTTGAGTGACCGTTTCCCGTGAGACCATATGGCACACACTGTAGAGGAATGGCATGCATGGGTATCGTCCACGAAGGAAGCCTCTCCTAAAGGCCATGCACAAAAAAGCACGCCTAAAATTTGCTAGGGCCCATGCTGAAAAAGATGATAACTACTGGGACTCAATACTCTGGAGTAATGAGACAAAGATCACCGTTTTTGGAAATAATGGTTTTAAAACTGTATGGCGTCGTAAAGGTGAGGATTTAAAAAAAAAATGCACAGTGCCTACAGCGAAACATGGTGGTGACATTGTCCTTATGTGGGTCTGCATGAGTGCAGCTGGTGTTGAGGGGCAGCATTTCATTGATGCTATCATGAACTCAACAATGTACTCTATACTTAAGAGAAGATACTGCTATCACTCCATGCACTTGGTCGTCATGCACTTTTCCAACATGACTATGATCCAAAACACACATCTAAAGCTACTGTTGCATTTCTGAAGAACAACAGGGAGAAGGTAATTGAATGGCCAAGTATGTCTCCTGATCTGAACTCAATCAAACACCTGTGGGGAATTTTGAAGCAGCAAGTTGAGAATCATTCTCCACCCAGAATCCAGGCTCTACAAGAGGTTATTCCTGAAGAATGGAAAAAGCTAGATATTGCAATATGTCGCCAACATGTTCATTCCATACCTAAAAAGAAGTTTGCATGTTCTCGCCACACTTGCGTGGGTTTCCTCCCACTGCCCAAAAACATGTACATTAAGCGGAATCCCAGCCATTAGGGTTGCACAAGTCAGTTCAGCATTTGTGCCGGTCCCAAGTCCAGATAAATGGGAGGGTTGCGTTAGAAAGGGCATCCAGCGCAAAATCGAACATGCAGATCACGAACTCTGCCAAATCGAACGTGCAGATCGGGAACAGCCGAAGGAAGGAAATACTACTCATGTTATGGAGTTAAAGAAGTGTACACTGTACTATATTTTACTCAGATGCTGTCCATTTCTTCTGATCATCTTGAGATGGTTCTCACCTACATTTGAGTTCAGCTGTGTTTGATTATACTGATTGGATATGAAAGCCACACACCTGTCCCATTAGAATCATGAGGTCAAAGGAACTGCCTGAAGAGCTCAGAGACAGAATTGTGGCAGGGCTCAGATCTAGCCAATGTTAAAAAAATCTGCTTCCTAAGAGCACACTAGTATAATCCTTAAATGGAACACATTTGGGATGACCAGAACCCTTTGTAGAGATGGCCTTCCAGCCAAAATGAGCTATTGGGGGAGAACAGCCTTGGCGAGAAAGAAGAACCCAAAGATCACCGTGGCTGAGAAATGCAGTCGGGAGATGGGAAAAAGTTGTAGAAAGATAAAGTCAGCCACACCCGCTGCCCTGGTTGATAGTCCGGATGGGGTCGACAAATGTTGATCCGCCTGAATACTTTGCCCTTTTGAATAGCCTGCTGTATTTGGATGTGTGCACTTCCCCAAACATGAGCGCTCCCTTGTATCCAGTCCTGCACTAACACTACCAAGAAGGTTCCCCAGTCCAGGGAAACAATGGGGGTTGGAAACACAGAACACATTAAAAGTTTGTTAAGTTCAAGAAGGTCATGGTACTCAGCGCAGCTGGAATACAATTCTGAAATGCTCTTAAAATACCGCTTTTAAGGAAACTTCATTCAATGCTCTGTGTGGTTAGCGTTCAAAAATGAATGGCATGATCCGCTGCCAATTGTTGTCCCTGACATATACGCAGCTGTGAAGACACGTCCAGGCCTCCTGTCGGATATTGAAATGCTTCATGTAGCTGGATAAAAAGTGTTCAAAAGACATGCTAATCTGCAAATCCACATCTGATACTACCATAGCCCAGTGTAGCGCTTTGCCAGAAAGTAGAGAGGGCAAAAAAGTCAATTCTTATTTGGTGTGGAAAAAAGGACCCAAAGCTGGCAAACAAAACCCCTACAACACTCTAGATATCCTTTGAATTTATTAGCAATTGAGATGGAAATGCAATGTTGGTTTCGGAGCTGGTAGAGAGACTGGTGAGACGGATGCATGTTGCAGTAAAGAGCTATATTAAACTTTATTAAAGGATGACATAGTGGTGAGCACATTCATTAAAAAACAAAAATGTCTTGGGTTCCTAGACAAGGGATCTTGGGTGTAGAGTTTGCATTTTCTCCCCTCACTTGCGTGGGTCTAAAAACATGTCTATTAGCTAGACTGGTTAGTCTAAATTGTCCATAGGAGCGAGTGTAAGAGTGTGTAAGAGTGTGTTTATCTATGTGTAGCCCTGAGACGGTCTGGCAATGTGTTCAGGGTGTATCCCTGCCTCTTGCCCTCAAGCACTAGGATGGACTTCAGCAGACCCCTGTGACCCCGAATTGGGGAATAAATGTGATAGATAATGTAAGAATGAATTCTTTGTCTCATATTCCTCTATTGGTGAAAGCCATGATGTTGTAATTAATGCAGTATGTGGTTTGGCATTGTTATGTTATCTCTTTCCTGAAAGAGAGGACATCTGGATGGGAGCATATGTTGTTCTAGAACTTTGATTGATGGTGGCATTCTAGATGTGTAAGCTGCTCATACCACACATACAGTCGTGCAACCCCATACGATCAGAGATGCAGGCTTCTGAACTGAGCGCTGATAAAAACTTAGGTTGTACTTTTCCTCTTCAGTTTGAATGACATGGCGTCCCGACTTCCCAAAAAGAACTTCAAATTTTGATGCGACTGACCAAAGAACAGTTTTTCACTTTGGCACAGTCCATTTAAAATGAGTCTTGGCACAGAGAAAACGCCTGTAGGTTCTTCTTTGACTTATAGAGTTTCAGCTGGCAACGGCAATTGGCACAGTGGATTGTGTTTACCGACAATGTTTTCTGGAAGTATTTCTGAGCCCATGTTGTGATTTCCATTATAATAGTATTCCTGTATGTGATGCAGTGCCGTCTAAGAGCCCAAAAATTGCAGGCATCCAGTATGGTCTTTTGGCCTTGACCCTTAAACACAGAGATTGTTCCAGATTTTCTGAATATTTTGATGATATTATGCATGGTACATCTTGATAACCTCAAACTCTTTTCTTCATTTTTTCTCTGAGAAACTCCTTTCTGATATTGCGCCAAAAAATTTTGCGAATTAGTGACATCCTCTGCCCATCTTAACACTGCCTCTCTGAGAGGCTCCTTTTATATACAATCATGTTTCCAATTGACCTAATAATAAAATTAGTCCTCCAGCTGATTCTTAAATGTAAATTTAAATTTTCTGGCCTCTTATTGCCACCTGTCCCAACTTAATTAGGAATGTATAGCTCTCATGAAATCCAAAATGAGCGAATATTTCAAAATGTCTCAATTTCAATATTTGATATGCTATCTATATTTTTAAAAATATTGAAATTTTAAACTTCCACTTCATTGCATTCCGTTTTTATTTACAATTTGTAGAGTCCCAACGTTTTTGGAATCGGGTTTGTACAAGAGCTCAACGTTACCAGTTAGTCTCATAATATAAACTTTCCAGCTTTATAACTTTCTATGACTTGGAGTCTAAGATGTTTGGAGTTTAAGAAGTTGCTTACTACTGCTGCAAGGTAAACCTGCATTGTCTGACTGGAGGTACAGTGTTTTAAAATAGTATGGTATGACATATGAACATTTTAACATTTTGTCATGTTATAACCACAAAACAAAAATATCTCATTGATTATAGACCAACACAAAGTAGAACATAATTGAGGAAATTGGGGAAAGTAAATGATAAAAATCTGTAGTGTAGTGTGGTGTAGTGTGCATTTGTATTCAGCCCTATGAAATTTTTGTAAATTCTTATTTGCAAAATAGCTCAAGCTCAGCCAGATTGGATAGGGAGCCTCTTGCCACAGATGCTGAATGGGCTTTAGGTCTAGACTTCAATAACTGGGACATTCTGATACATGAATGGAATGGTGAATGAAGAGAATAGAGCCTATTTCCTTCAAAAATTCTCGTGCGTGGCTTGTGGAAAACGACTTGTGCCTTTCTTTCAACAATGGTTTTCTTCTTGCCATTCTTACATCAAGACCAGATTGTGGACAGATTCTCTCCCAGATTAAACAGCGTTTTTTTAATAATCTAACCCTGCTTTCAACTTCATTCCTGATCTGTCTGGTGAGTTTCTTGGTCTTTGCGCTGCTGTTTGTTTGTCTATACATTTGTTTGTTTATTTTATATGTATATAAATTTAATGTATCAGAGTATGGTGGCTGAATGCAAATCAACACCACACTTTTTAGATTTTTATATGCTTAAAATGTTGGAAACCATATATCATCATTCCACTTTAAAACAATGTGTTACATTGTGTCAGTCTAACACAAATCTAAATAAAAAAACATTTAAGATTGTGGTTGTAAGGTGACAAAACTTGAAAATGTTCAAGTAGTATAGATACAATTTTATTGCATTGTATATGGGGTAGCATTTTATAGACTATAGAAGTGGCTTTCAACTGATGTTATGACAATTTAGTCTGAATTGTTATATTTTGTATTAATTATTATTAAGCACTATACAAATAAATTGTTACAGAATTTAACAAAGTTAATAATTTCTAGACATTTAACATCTTAAAGCTTTCCTAAATGTTCCTCCTTGAATATTTCTAAATGGCAAATATAAAACACATTTTTGGTATTTAGCAGCAATTTCTGTGTTAATTTCAATGTATGTTTGGTAAACAAAGAGATAAAATTAAAACAAAGACAACGTTTTAAAATATTCTATGACCCTTTACAGGAATAAATATCTAAATCTATTATGTTAAAAGTTATTTTCCTTTCTATCTAAATAAACTATTAATATATTATATTTTATTGTTAGGAGCCATGTTTTATCTGAATCTTACATAAACAATTATGAGTCTACTTTCTCTTTTTATATTTTTTGTTTTTATTATTGGCAATGCAACAAAATTATATGGTTCTTTCCTGTTTACCTGAGTTTTGGGTCTAAGATGTTATTGATAATAACAGTGCTCTATAGATGCAAAGACAAAGGATCTGTAATAAACACACAATACATGTTAAAAACAATGATGCATTCAAATGTTTTGTTGCTGATGTAAATAGTTAACTTACATCAACTTCTCCCTGGTCAACTACGTAAAAGTTGTCCCCTTCATCACCTGAGACCATAGGATAAATAAATAAAGAGACTAAATGTTATATGTAATATAAACAGGTAGAATCTCTAATAGGCAAAAGCAATGTTAGTTAATAAACAAAAATCTTAAGTAAACAACAATATATAATTTCAAATCACTAATATATTAAGCTAGACATCCTGTAGATTTTAGTGTTTTTTTTAAACACTTGGTCACCCTTGGCATTCTGACCAATGATTTCCACATTTCCTGCAGACACAGAGCCTAAGCCTGTCATCACTTGAGAGCTCTATAGAAGATCTGAGCATGAGCCGGTATCAGTGTGCATGTCAGAAGGGGACTCTTGGGGCAAGTGTTCATAGAGGAGAGGCTAATAATATGCCTTCCTGTTGCTGAAGATGAGCTGAATATGACACATTCCACATCAATGAATTTTGTGAACAATGTGCATGTATTGAAGAGGTTGTTGCTGTCTTTGTATCTATTTCTCTAAACATTGTTGTGTCCACTGACACATTTCTGGACCTGGCTCGCCCACTGGCTCAGCACTAGACCTTGATCTGTCCCTGACCTGAATCTGGACCTTGAGCTGACCTGTTTCCAGACACTGCTCGTCGTTCTTGCCTTGCACTGGGCCTTGCACTACCCCTTGTCTCAGGAGAGGACATTGCTTTGTCTACTGCCCATGCTCTGACCCTTTAACCAGTTATGTACCTTGCTTTTCTCCTTAGCACCTTGATACTTCAGTAACCTCTTATCCTATTATATAATCCACCACATCTAAAGCCGTCTTAAAACTTTGGTAACTTTAAAACACCGACAAGATTAAAATCAAATGAGAGCAGAACATCCTTAGATCCTATATAGTACCCAAATTCTGGAATAATCTGCCTAATACAAACTGTCACTTTAAAACTAGATTAGAGATGCATCTCTTACCCTTACTAACACATGAAAATGCACAATTTCATTATCAGGGCGGGTCGGTGGTGTTGTTCGAATCCCAGGCCGGGGATCTTTCTGTGTGGAGTTTGCATGTACTCCCCACGGTTGTGTGGGTTTCCTCCGGGTACTCCGGATTGCCCCCACAGTCCAAAAAACATGCATATTAGGTCGATTGGTGATTCTAAATTGCCCATAGAAGTGAATGTGTGTGAATGGTTGTTTGTCTATGTGTTGTCCTGAGATGGACTGGCGATCTGTCCAGGGTGTACCCCCACCTCTCGCCCTATGTGTGATAGGTGCAGCAGACCCCGTGAACCCGAATTCGGGAATAAGCGGGTAAGAAGATGAATGAATGAACTTCATTATCTGAATCTGTTACCAACTAAACTTCCCTTTAGGACCAAGTTTGGAGACCCCTGCCTAAAGCATTGCTCATCTAAGGATGTTGCTGTGTTCTCCTTGCCTCATCGTGTTTCTAATACTACATAAGGCCTCAACAAGCTTCTAATGCCTCCTCTGGCTTTAACACCCTTCTTGACTCTTTGGCTTTATTGTGTTAATGTGTGCTCATTTCATAGACAAGCGCACTGTCAGGTTTTTTTGGAACATTACAATACCAATCTACCAGACACCAATCTTAAGACTGTAACTAGTCTGTGTCAAAGTTGCATCTTTAGGTTTATTGTTCTCCCCATAGTCTATATTCATTAAGTCATGTGTTTCAGTCTGCGTATTGTTTGGGTAACTGTATGGAACTGTAATCATTATTGCTATCTATTTGTCACTGTCCCATTACTTAGTCTTGCCTATATGTTCTCTTTCATGGTTTTGTTTTTAATTTGCACTATGATATTACATGATGATGGTTACATGTCTGAACTTTCCTCCATTTCATATAATATTCTTGGAATATACCTTTGATTATATAAAAGAATACATAATATACATTTGAAATTACCTATGCATGGTATAGAATAATCACAGTTAAATATGTAGTGGTTGTACTTTACTGTCTCTGTAAATAGGAAATTCTAATAGGAAATTCTGTCTCTCTAATAGGAAATTATACTGTAAACCCAATTATCCATTACAATACATATTAATATGTCTCTAAACTGGCAAATATGAAAAATTAATACACAGAAATGATTCTGTGATTTGCAATCTCAAATGTCCCACATGCATTTCTCTACAGATTTAACTTGTTATTTATACATTGAAAATTACTATATAATGTGATTTTTATTGCATACCTTGTTGAATTACTATTTCTCCAGCAATGTGTGTAACAGGAAACATGGCATCAAATATGTCACTGAAATAGAGAAAGTCAGCCATTAATATCTGTTATCAGGCCATTACCTATCCATTCAAAGATAAATGACAAAGCAATAACATAATTAACAGTTGACATTATCACATGGTAGCTCATGAGTTTTGTTTTTTTGTATTATTAGCTGTAGGTTTAGGACACAAGTAGCATATTGTTCACACCAAGCCAAACACAACAAAAAAGTGAGGGACAGCTTTAATATTGCACCTTGCGTTGTGAGAGACAAACCCTTTCGCCACACAGCATCAGCAACCTTTCGCTGAGTACTAATTAAATACAAATGGTTGCAATTAGCACTCACTGTCACCCCTAAGACCACTCATCACAAACATGTTGTCTGAGCTGACACTCCTTGGCCTCGAACATGCTCAAACATGCTGCTCCAGTCAGGGTCCACACACACACAATTTTGCATGATTTCGCTTGTTTATCACTATAATCTTTATAATCCTTTGCAACTGTTTTTCTCGTTTTAACCTCTTTCTGCACGTAGCGAGAGATAAGCTATTATAGTTCACCTTTAAGTTGGTCTATATGGCGCCTGTTGCTAGGTCCGTAACTATGATCTCACAGAAACATTATATGCTTAGAGGGCAGAAGGGCAGAGGGGGCCCTATATATACTCTATTTATACTCGCATTTTTTCTTTGGATTCAAATCCCTTACGGGACACGGGAGACCAAGTGCTTTAGAGGTTATCCTACCAACAGACGGTAGAGGTCGGCAATAGAGTTTTTCTAAGAATTTGGGGGCTTGTCCAGGATTCTGAAAATGTTGCTGATTGGTCATACCTCTATTGATCTTGTCATTGTGTAGGCACACTTCCTAGCCTGTGAAATTAGCATAAATTTCATCATTTCACAATATATCTATATCTCATCAGCTCTTTTATTTGCTAGATCACCATATTACACTGTACACAAAAAACACGGCCAAGGTCTAAATGCAAACAGGATGATTACTTGGACAGAAGAAGTAAAACCAAAGCCAAAACCAAAGCCTTTACTATAAAATGAGTATTTGGGTCTGGGTATTCCTGATCCAAAGCAGACAATGAATGACCTCTGTCATCCTGCAGGACAGTGAAGGTGATTTAATATGACATGCAGTTTTGATTCTGCTTTAAGAACATAACAGCACTTCCAAGGTTGAGATACATATAAACAGCACAACCAGTACCATCAAAATACAACTGAGCAATTAGTTGGGTTAAGGAACTTGTTCAGCGGCCCAGCATTAGTAAATTGATGATAAAAAAATTTATTTGTTCTTTTCTATGGGTGTCAAAAGAATAAAGCAATGAATTTGACGTTAAAGTCAATGATCATCATATATACCGTGTTCCAAATTACTATGCAAATTGTATTTAAGTTTCAAAGATAATTTTTTTGGTTTTCAATTAAACTCATGGATAGTATTGTGGCTCTTTGGATCATCTGAAATGAATCACCTGTGATAATTAGTTTGCCAGGTGAGCCCAATTAAAGGAAAATCTACTTAAGAAGGATGTTCCGCATATATTAAGCAGACCACCATTTACAAGGAATATGGGAAGGAAAAAGAATCTCTCTGCTGCTGTAAAGTGTGAAATAGTTGAATGCCTTGGACGATGTATAAAAACCTTAGACATATCACGTAAACTTAAGTGGGATCATCCTGTTAAAAGATTTGTGGCTGATTCAGAGCACACACGTGTTCGTGCACATAAAGGCACAATGAGGAAGGTTTCTGTCAGACAAATACGTTGGATTAAGAAAGCAGCTGCTAACATGCCATTACAAAGCAGCAAACAGGTATTTGCAGCTGCTGGTGCCTCTGGAGTCCCGAGAACGTCAATGTGTAGGATCCTCCAGAGCTTTAAACCTTCTATTCAACCTTCCCTAACCAATGTTCACAAGCAGAAACAGCTGCAGTGGGCCCAGCAATACATGAAGACTAATTTTCAAACAGTCTTGTTCACCGATGAGTGACGTGCAACCCTAGATAGTCCTGATGAATGGAGTATGTATGCACAAGGCTGCGACATCAGCAAGGAGGTGGTGGAGTCATGTTTTGGGCCGGAATCATGGGAAGAGAGCTGGTCGGCGCCTTTAGGGTTCCTGAAGGTGTGAGAATTACCTCTGAAAAGTATGTGATTACTTGAAAATTATGCTGATTGACATTTGCATCATCAATTAAGAACAATCAGAGAAACGTATATTTTGCATAATAATTTGGAACACGGTGTAGGGTTAATTTTGGTTAGGGTTTTGGTTTTGGATATGCATTTCATGTTACTAAAAATACTACAAAATGTGTAAGTAAGATTATTTCTTAAAAATGTACTGTTTCTGTAATATAGCAGATTAGGTCTAGTTACAGATTATTCTGTAAATGTACAGCAGTCATTATAATAACTGAACAATGTTTGGAACTATACTATATACTATATTATCTGCTGAAGTGTGTTCACCTGTGTACAGGTGCTGGTCATATAGCGTATTTTCTGGACTATTAGCCGCTACTTTATTCCTAGGCTTTGAACCATGCAGCTTACAAACGTGCGGCTATTCTGTGGATTTTTCTTCCACTGCTAGGGACGCTAACTTGAATTAGAATAAAAAAATAAGACTACGCTACTTTTTCTTTAGCGGATAGAACACACACGACAAATTACTAACTGGTAATTATTTTTAAATCATCATGGAAACCACACGCAGTTACAAGTGATGAGAAGTCTTTCACAAAAACCTGCCACATGCGAAAAGCATCAGTTTCTGATGTCTGTCAGTAGATCCTAACAGCATGGAGTGCTGTGAAAGAATCCACAATCACTAACAGGTTCCGAAAGGCTAGACTGCTACGCGAAGAGAGCGGCGCACCTTCAGAGCTAACTTCACTGGCGGATGACAGTGACACGGAGAGCGAGACTGATGGAGACAGATGTGACAAAGCGGTTCTGACGCTGTTCAACTCCGACACTGAAGAAGACGACTTCATGGGTTTCATCAAAGATGATTAAAGTGACTTGTGGTTTCAAACACAGAAGAAATTAAGGTAAATAAATACCGGTTATTTTCTCTTGGTTCTGTTCCGTTTTATCGTTTTATTCAGCAAAGTTGCTGCAGTGTGAAAAGGCTCTTTTCGGAAAGAATCTGTTCAGGTTCTGTACATGTAATTTTTCAACATTGATATCTGCGTCCTATAGCCCAGTGCGGCTTGTATACCCCCCCCCCCCAAAATAGAGCGGATGCGGGTTATATACAGGTGCGCTCTATAGCCCAGAAAATACGGGTATTAGAATATTCACAAAAACTTGATTTAATTCAAAAAGTAAAACTTGTATAATGCATACATTCGTTCCACACAGATTTAAATATTTTAAGTGTTTATTTCTTATAATTTTGATGTTTAAAACGTACCTCTCCATGGACTGCCACCTAATCATGGTGTAGGGGGTTGAGTGCCTGAAGGATCCTAGGAGCTATGTTGTCAGGGGCTAAATGCTCCCAGTCGGGTCTCCCAAGACAAACAGGTCCTAGGGGACATGCCAGACAAAGGGCAGCCCAATCTACCCCTTATACATATATTAAAAACAAGGCCAGTGATGTTGCCCTGGAGGCTGGACTCTACACTACTCTGGAGTTTCCCGTGGTTAGAGGTGACGGGCTGGTGTGGGCGTGCTCAAAGCCCCCCAGCTTAGCTGGCATGTGTTGGAGTTCACCCCAGTGAACGAGAAGGTTGCTTTCCTACATCTTCAGGTCGGGGATAGGTCTCTCACTGTTGTTTTTGCCTACAAGCCAAATGGCAGTCGTTCTACTGGGAGACCTCAACGCTCACGTGGGCAATGACAGTGATACCTGGAGGGGGGTGATTGGGAGGAACGCCCCCACATTCTGAACTCGAGTGGTGTTGTTATTAGACTTCTGTGCTAGTCACAGTTGTCCATAACAAACACCATGTTTGAGTATAAGGTTATAAGGTTGTGGCGGCAAAAACTCGGGTCTAAGAGGAGTTTGGTGAGGCCCTTGAGAATGACTATCAGTCAGCCTCAAAATGATTCTGGCAAACTGTCCGTCTCAGCAGTGGAAAGCAGTGATCTGCCAACACTGTTTACAGTGGCTGCTGACTTCAACTGGGGGCATTGTTGGGCGGTGGAAGGAATACATAGAGGATCTCTTCAATAACATCAAGAGCACCACCAAGCAGAGACGGGGGGGTTCCAATGTGGACTCAGTCATCACCCAAGCTTAAGTCCGCCCAGAGCATCTCAGGTCTCTGAATATTGTGGGTCTGTCTTGGCTGACACGCCTCTGCAGCATTGCATGGCATCTGGGAACAGTGGCGCTGGACTGGCAGAACAAGGTGGTGGTCCCTCTTTTTAAGAAGGGGGACCGGAGGGTGTGTTCCAACTACAGGGGAAATCACACTTCTCAGTCTCCCTGGGAAAGTTTATTCCAGGGTAATGGAGAGGAGAATTCAGCCGATAGTCTAACCTTTTGAGTATATATGATTAAAAAACTGAAAACATTCTTAAACATGATGTCAAATTTAAAAATACAAAATTAAATATTACAGAAAGGTTTGTAGAGAAAGCTGCTTTAGAATGTATTATTTTTAAACTTTTACTTCATGATTATTACAAAATACTTTAAATGAATAATTCATAAATTTTATTTTCTGCTGACACAAAATGATATTACCTAAATGTTCACAAAAAGAACATTTACTAAATTCATAACTATTCACTTTTTTACTGATGAAGCGTATTATTCATTATGCAAACACGGCCAAAAAAAGCACATTTAACACATACATTTTATATTATTATAAGACCTTACCTTCTCTCATTGTCATCCAAATGGACAAACAGCACATTCTTAGAAATAGCCCTAGCCAGGGCTGTCATTGTCTTATAGTCCTTTGGGATTACCTAGATACATCGAAACAAGACTTAAAGTTAATCAGATAATAGTAAGACATATAAGTACTATACATTTCAATTTGAACAGAATAAAAAATGACATAAAAATATAACATCAACTTAAATGGAGCAGTGTGGTGCCATAATGGTTAGCAAGGTTGGCAGGCAAGGTTTTTTTGGGCAGTTTTCCTCTCTCAGTTCAAAACCATTTACATTAGGTTGATTGGTGATTCTATATTGCCTATAGGAGTGTGTGTGTTATTGGGTGTTTGAATATGTTCTGGGTAGTTTTTCCAGAGTCCTTTCATTCACTAAACTCTATCAGTGTCTCAATGTTGTACAATATATAACCGTTTTCTCCCCTCACCCTCTTTCTGTTAAGGGTTACATGCCACACCATTGCGCTGGATCTTCTGCATTATAGTCATTGAGTATTCGGTCTGTCATTACTTTGGACGTCACTGTAACAAACAGGCTGTAGGCAAATTAGAAGAATCCATTGTGCAGAGTTGATATAAGGTATTTATTTGGGAAAGGG
>JAOTRA010052673.1:0-18629 GCA_026260255.1 Pseudolaguvia tuberculata | reverse complement strand
CAGGAGTGATTTGTGATAGACGAGTTTCGGCAAGAGTGAAAGGGAAAGTTTATAGGACTGTAGTGAGACCAGCGATGATGTACGGTTTAGAGACAGTGGCGTTGTCAAAAAGAGAGGAGGTGGAGCTGGAGGTCGCATAGTTGAAGAAGCTGAGATTTTCATTGGGGTTGACAAGAATGGACAAAATTAGAAATTAGTTTATTAGAGGGACGGCGCATGTAGGATGTTTTGGAGACAAAGTGAGGGGGGCTAGGTTGAGATGGTTTGGACATGTGCAGAGGATGGACATGCAGTATATTGGTAGGAGAATGCTGATGGTGGTGATGGAGGTGCCGGGCAGCAGGAAAAGAGGAAGGCCAAAGAGGAGGTTTATGGATGTGGAGAAGGAAGATATGCAGGTAGTTGGGGTGAAAGAGGCAGATGTAGCGGACAGGGTAGTGGGGGGAAGAGCGATCCGGTGTGGGACCCCTAACGGGAGCAGCCGAAAGGAGAAGAAGAATACAGACACCTAAGAATTTATTGTAGGGGTGCCCACATTTGGAACTTTTTTTGGTTAGGCCCTTTTAAATGTATATTTTACTCCTATAACTGTATTAGGTGGCGTGGTGGTTTAAGGGATACCATGGTCACCTCATTGCAACAATGTCCCGGCTTCGATTTCGTGGGCAGGGGTTTACCTGTGCTGAATTTACATGTTCTACTTGCTCTTGCATAAGTTTTCTCCTGGTACATGCAGTTCAAAAACATGTAAATTAGATTAAGTGGTGATTTTAAAGTTTATATTTTCATTGGGAGTGATGAGGATGGACAGGATTAGAAATGAGTGACGGTGCATTTAGGATTATTTGGAGACAATGTAAGAAAGGCTAGGTTGACATGGTTTGGACATGTGCAGAGGAGAGAAATCTATTGGTAGGAGAATGCTGAGGATGGAGGTGCTGGGCCGAAGGAAAAGAGGAAGACCAAGGAGGAGGTTTATGGATGTGATGAGGAAAGAAATGCAGGTAGTTGGGGTGAAAGAGGCAGATTTACTAGGGTAGTGTGGAGAAGAGTGATCTGCTGTGGCAAGATCAAGAAGAAGACGAAGAAGAAGTAGTAGTAGAAGAAGAAGAAAGTGATTCTAAATTGCCCATAGGAGAGTGTGTGTGTGTGTGAGATTGTTCGTCTATGTGTGGCCCTGCGTTGGACTGCCAAACTGTCTAGGGCACAGGTGTCAAACTCAGTTCCTTGAGGGCCGGTGTGCTGCAGACTTTAGCTCCAACTTGGCGCAACACAATTAACTCTATATGTCAAGTACACCTAGCAATATTTTAATTATTTGGTTCAGGTGTGTTTGATTAGGGTTGGAGCGAAACTCTGCAGGCCCTCCTGGAGAACTCCTGCCCTCCAGGAACAAGGTTCGACACCCCTGGTCTAGGGTGTACCCCCGCCTTTCACCCTTAAAGAATAATATATTGGTTGGCTTTTTAAATTGAAATGTTGTTAGTTATTAGCCAAATAATTTATTCATTTGATCTACCTACACAATGGCACATTAAACAAAACGATCATGGAGGAGCAGGTCCATTCAATAGAAAACAAAATATCCAAATGATTCTCAAAGAGAAATTGTTATTTATAATAGAGGTTATTTAAGCAGAAGTGACTTGTCTGGCTCATATAAATACTTGTTAATAAATAATCTTGGGAGTTTGAATTTATTGAGTATAGCTATGTAATTTTCTGTTACAGACCAACTAGTTATCCCCTGATTTATATGTTTTGAGCGGAATGACTTCCGGTGTTTCCGGTAAAATGGGAAGTGACTGATAGGCGCTCTTAGGCATGTAGGCGGTCGCTGATTGGATGGCTACCGGTAGAGGGCACGCTACACTTCACGATTAGACGAACCCCGTTGTTTGGATTAACTATTTTTCGCTAGTGCATTTAAAGGTATTTTATAAGAGCTTCTAGCTGGGACCAGTTTCCTAAGTTTTAGATCTGGTAGAAGATCAGGTGGAAGAGCTTTTCAGCAGCGAGCGAGCGGAAAAGTCGGAGGGAGATGGGTTCAATCCCGGCTCTGTGTGTTTGGATTTTGGGAATGTTTGTTCCTTGCCTGGCAGGATACATGGAGGTAAAATATGACACGCAGTTATTTAACAACTTTAAACAGCAGAAATACAATTTAATTTCTTTATTTTATATGTTTGTACAGTCGTATTTTTAAAGAGTGTTCGTGCTTTCACTAAATTGTTCGATTAGTGTGACATGGTTTACATTTTTTTTTTATCCAGTGCGACACAGGCAGAGATTGTAGGTCAGTCCATAGCACGGCTTGTTGGATTTTATGCAGTAATTCTTTTATAGCATTCAGGAAATATTTATAGTTTTTCACGATTTTGGTTAACTGATATTGCAACATAAATGTAAGAAATATATATAGATATGTGTGTGTATGTATGTATGTATGTATGTATGTGTGTATGTGCTAATCGTTATTTGACTCGTCTGAGATTTAAAGTGGAATTTTGCTGCTTAATGGCAACCTACCAAATGTAAATACTGTTCTTGACACTAAGTTGATGTAATTAATTTTAATAATAACCTGTATGTCGTAGATATAACAATTTGTTCGACCGTTTTGCTCATTTTAAGCCTTCCTGTTTATTGATAGTGGCAGACTGATGATTGATAAACACTGGGAGAGTAAATAATGTTGAATAGTGTTCAATACTGAACTGATCATGGCGCTTCATTGGGATTTGATGTCAGTTATTGCTGAGTTTCAGGGACAGTGGTGACTCAGTGGTTAAGGTGCCGAGTTGTTGATCGTTGGACCCGGAAGACTTGGGTTCTAGCCTCACCTCCTTTACTGTTTGGTCCTTGAGCAAGACCCTTAACCCTTCCTGCTCCAGGGGTGCTGTACAATAGCTGACCCTGCACTCTGACCCTCAACGTAAAGGGGACATGCGAAGTTAACATTTCACTCTATGTTCTACTCTTTATAAATTTAGAAAATTGAATCCCCTCTAATCCCTTCCTTGCTGTGTTGCATTACCTCAAACAGAGTTGAAAAAGGCTCAAACATTTTATTTATTCATTCATTCATCTTCTTACCTGCTTATTCCTGAATCCGGGGTCACGGGGGTCTGCTGTGACTATCCTAGACCACATAGGGCGAGAGGTGGGGCTACACCCTGGACGGGTCGCCAGTCCATCTTAGGGCAACACATAGACAAACAACCATTCACACACACGCATTCACTCCTATGGACAATTTAGAAACACCAATCGACCTAATCTGCATGTTTTTGGACAGTGGGAGGAAACCGGAGCACCCGGAGGAAACATGCAAACTCCGCACAGAAAGACCTTATTGTTGTGAGGCGACTGTGCTATCCACTACGCCACCACGCCGCCCTTCCAAGATAACTTTTCTTATTCATTGCTCAATTATGACATACACTCTTACCAGTCTTATTGCGAATACTATTTAATGCTTTATATAAACACACGGTTAATATTTAAAAAAAAATAATTGCCCATCCATGTAATAGTCCTTGATATTATCGACAACAATGGCATCATCAGTATCTCATAAAAGAAATCATCTCATATTTGTATTTTTAAAAACAAGCTTCTCTACGTGTTTTGTTTAATTACAGGAGCACAATTTCTTAACACATAGGCAATGATTTACATCTGCTAAAATCTCAGCTAGCTTAGCCGCTTCCGCTATCATTCGGCAGTCACATGGCAGCTACACCTTGAGAACACACAAAACTGTTGTAATATAATAAAACTGCAGTTTCCCAAAAAGAGAATGAATACAGTGGAAAATGTTTTTAAAAAAAATACAATCTCATATTTAAACATTGAAAACAAACTACTCTGGGAGCTAAATCTTTTATTATTTGCATCACAATTTACTGTCAACTGTCTATTTAAAATAGCTTTTTGCAGGATTACATCTAATTATTCGTAGAAATTGGATGAACAGAACATGTCTTATTAACATACAATCATAGACATTCCAAGACAAACAAACATTATCATAAATGCTAGTGTAAGCTAGCTGGCATTGTAAGGACCTTTTAAAGACACTACACATCCAAATCCTTTGTGAATGTGTGTAAGTGTAGATGACGCTTGTACGCAACTTAACCCGAGACAGATGTTTCTATGCACCATGTTTTATAGGGATGCTATGCTCGCCAGACAGTTGCGTAGTGGGAGTATGACTTCCACAATAAGCATGTGAGATTGTGTTGTGTTTTTGACAGATTTTAAGTGTGTTCCTGGCAACGCTTGAAACCATCATTTCAACACTGATAACATGAAGCTTTCATTTTAGTGAATAATTACACAACCTTTTGTTTTCAATGTTTTAGTTTCTAGAATTAAATCAACTAACCAATTATTCCAAAATCATGGCTCATCCCTGCACAGCAAAAACATAAATTACATTTTATTGTATCATACTTATTATATATTTAAAACATTTATATGTATGCAGAAAAATGAGTTTTTTCCTACAGGACAATTAGAGAAAGAATCTGTTGCTTAAGTCATCCATGTGCATTGTTTCAGAGACGCAATGGTAGAAGTGTAAACACAGTCTATTGCCAATAGTATTCTCAATATTACATTTTGTTTAGCGTTGTCATCCTGGATTTGGTTGCTAGGGCGATTTTTATTGGCGCATTATTGAAGGCGATGCGCCGGTGTGCATTGCTAATTATCATTAAGGATAATTAACGATCACAAAGTGCTGTTGATGTTTGTTCTTGCTTGCTATTTGTCTCTTTGCTATTGAGTCACCCCGTCTTTTGAGTTTAGTTTAAGTTTGTCCGTGTTTTGGTTGTGTGTTCAGTCTGGGAGTCAATAAATACGTGTTACCTGCAACATGGATCCGATCTCCGTTAATCATTACATGTCCATTATTTGAATTGGATGATAATAGCCTACGTTGGCCGTTGCTGGCTAAAGAGGTAAACGCCTCCTTTTCAATCAGTCTAAAAATATATTATATGGCTCTCACTGAAATATATTTCCAAATATATGGCTTTTTAAGTCAAAAAGGTTCCCGACCCCTGCACTAGACTCTGGGACCCTGATTTCCAAAGAAAATACAAAATTTACTCTCATCAGAGAACATAACTTTGTTGTTCAATAGTGGCTTGACACAAGGAATGTAACAATTGAAACCCATGTCTTGCATACGTCTGTGCGTAGTGGTTCTTGACGCACTGACTCTAGCTGCAGTCCTTTATTTGTGAAACTCCCAGACATTTTTGAATGGGTTTTGTTTCACAATTCTCTTCAGGGTTCGGTTAATCTATTGCTTGTATACTTTTTTTTTTACCACATCTTTTCCTTCTTTATACCTTTAATGTGCTTGGACACAGCTCTGTGAACAGCCGGCCTCTTCTGCAATGACCTTTTGTCTTGAGCTACTTGTGCAAGGTGTCAATGGTGTGTCAAATCCGCAGTCTTCCCCATGATTATAGAACTACAGAACTATACTGAGAGCATTTTAAGGCTTTTGCAGGTGTTTAGTTAATTAGCTGATGAGTGTTTGGCACTGAAGGTGTCTTCAATACTGAACCTTTTCACAATGTTCTAATTTTCTGAGATACTGAATGTATACATTTCTTAAATGGAATTAGTAAAATAAATCAACTTTTTGAAGATATTCTAATTATATGACCAGCACCTGTAATGATCATAATTTTAAACCCTAGTGGCAATGCTTTTTTTTTTTTGGTGAGATGAGTTAATTAGTTGCATGAAAAGTTGCAGTTTAATAATTTGTCATTTTAATATTTGTTAATTAACAGATCTTTAATGCTTTGTTGGTGTACTATTGATGAATGTTAGTAGAGACTCAAAGCACTTT
The DNA here is from genome assembly GCA_026260255.1 of Pseudolaguvia tuberculata. Classification (NCBI taxonomy): domain Eukaryota; kingdom Metazoa; phylum Chordata; class Actinopteri; order Siluriformes; family Sisoridae; genus Pseudolaguvia; species Pseudolaguvia tuberculata. Next base: position 12,751 of record JAOTRA010052673.1, on the reverse strand, counting down.
TGCAAGTCGCTCTGGATAAGAGCGTCTGCTAAATACTGTAAATGTAAATGTACTTTATTCCAGCATCTCTGATGTTAAAATACAAAGCTTCATGTCTAAAGGACCTGAGGTCTGATGCAGTTAAATCTCCAGTTAATTTATTTTTTCATTTTGCCTGCCCTACAGTTTAACTGCCTTTGTTCTAGAAGAATTTCAAATACCTTCAGTGTGATTTCATCCCTGCATTCCAGCACAGTACTGTTTGTTTCTCAGGGATGTGTTGGACACCAAAATGTTAACACACACAGCTGCCCCTACGCTGAAATTGTAATAAGAATTTAAATTGTATTTTCTTATATCTGTTGTAAAATGAGTGAGTTTTAAGGATCCAGTGCATTCTAAGTGAAACCAGGCAAAAATGTTACTGTCATAGAAATGGTTTAAAACATGGCAGGAAAAAAAGGGTAAAATAGTTCCTCTTGGAGTTATGTCTCTCTATCTGATCCAATACTGTGGCTGTTTCTCTAATAGTATTGATCTTCAAATTTTCAAAGTTTTTCAAGTCAGCTCTGATTTGCTGTTGGTTAATGATGCTTTAACCATTCATTCATCTTCTTACCCGCTTATTCCCTAACTCGGTCACGAAGGTCCGCTGCGCCTATCCCAGCACACATAGGGCAAGAGGCGGGGGTACACCCTGGACAGGTCGCCAGTCCATCTCAGGGCAACACACATTCACTCCTATGGACAATTTACAATCACCAATCAACCTAATCTGCATATTTTTGGACTGTGGGAGGAAACCAGAGTACCCGAAGGAAACCCACGCAAGCGCAGGGAGAACATGCAAACTCTGCACCAAAAGATCCCCAACCCTGGATTCGAACTCGACACCTTGTTGTGAGGCGGCCTTGCTTAGCCACTACACCACCACGCTGCCTAATGAGGCGTTATTAATAGTTAATTTAAAGAAATATTAAATAATATTTTTGTTTGTTCTCTTCTAGCAGAACTTTTAATGCTTTTCTCTAAAATGCTCTTTTTTTTCTGCTTTTCAAGAAGTTTTCCTTTAGCTGCGCTCCATTTTTTTGGCTGCTCTCTTTAGGGCAAGTGTGTGTTCTCTTGTTCTCTCTGACATTGTGTCAAGTGACCACGTTAGGAGGATTTGGGAGCCTGATGTACCTCTGATTATTTGAAAAGGCCCATGAAATTGGTTGAGCATAGTTTGAATAGTCAGTCAGTCAGTCAGTTCAATTCAATTTTATTTGTAGAGCGCTTTATACTACAGTTATTGCCTCAAATCAGCTTTACAGAATGAATGATAAATAGATGAATGATGAGTTTGTCCCTGATGAGCAAGCCGAGGCGACAGTGGCAAGGAAAAACTCCCTAGAGTGGGATTAGGAAGAAACCTTGAAAAGAACCAGACTCAATATGGAACCCATCCTCATTTGTGTTGAACAAAAATTTGTGTGTGAGTGGAAACAGTTCTGGTGGCTGGAAATGGGGAGACGTCTGAGGTCGTTGCGGGAATGTGATGACGAAGCCGATACACGACGCTCCAACACGGTGGGGCGGCACGTATACATCGACAGAAGGAAGGCGGGGTGGAGAAAAAATGGTTATATACTGTACAAATGGTATTGAGGTTATTAGTTACTGAGAGTTCAGTGCAGGAAACGACTCTGGCCAAACTAACACACACCCTAACTAAAAGGAGAACCAGAGGGAGGCACCGATATGATGGATCCCTGATATGTAAGGCAACTAGACCACCACCGAAGACAATTGAGTGATCGGTGAGAGTGTGGAGGCCAGCATCCAACAGCATCAGATCACCATAATACTCAACATCTGCGAGTCCCCTCGGTCTGCTCCTTTATCTAAAGAGGACTAACACTGAAATGCCTGAGTAAATAAATGGGTCTTTTAATCTAGACTTGATTCTTGGACATAAACTGGTAGATTGTTCCATAATTTTGGGGCATTATATGAAAAAGCTCTGCCCCTGCTGTAAATTTATTTACATGTGGCACTGACAGACAGGCTGCATCCTTTGAACGAAGTGGGCGTGGTGGAACATAAAGCACCACCAGATCACAAGGTACTGAGGTGCGAGACCATTTAGTGTTTTATATACATAAAAAGTAGTATTTTAAAACCTATATGGAATTTCACCAGGAGCAAGTGCAGCTTGGATAGAACAGGGTTATGTTCGAATCTATTGGTCCTAGTAAGAACTCTCGCTGCTGCGTTCTGAACTAACTGATGTTTATCATTTAGTGGCAGAATATTTATTTTAGCGATATTTTTAAGGTGAAAGAATGCTATTTTGTAATATTATCTATATGGGCATTAAATGAAAGATTGGAATCTAAGATCACACCCAAGTCTCTGACTGTTGCACTTGATGCTATAGACAGACCATCTAATGTTAAGATCAGAAAACTTATCTCTGGCTACCGCCGGTCCCAGTAAAAGATGTCATTAATACATAATTCAATTTTATCAAACTGATGTTCCGCATCTAGTCAAGTTGAAATGTACAGCTGTGTGTCATCGGCATAACAGTGGAACTTAACATCATGTTTATGGATTAAGATCCAGAGTGGGAGTATATATAATGAGAAAAGTAGTGGACCGAGCACTGAGCCCCATAATTAAGGCGAGAGCGCGTCGAGTGGTCGCCATTTAAATCTACAAACTGATATCGGTCTGTTAAATAGGACCTGAGCCAGGCAAGGGCCGTCCCTTTTATACCCACTACTATCTCTAATCTATTTAGTAGAATGTTTTGATCTATAGTGTTGAAAACTGCGCTAAGATCCAATAGAACGAGGAGAGAGACGCAGCCCCGATCAGAGGCCAATAGCAGATCGTTTACTACTTTGACAAGTGCGTCTCAGTGCTGTGATAAGGCCTAAAACCTGATTGTTAAAATTCATGAATGTTATTTTGCTGTAGATACGAACATAACTGCTGTGCTACTTCTTTTTCCAAGATTTTAGAAATAAAAGGAAGATTCGATATCTGCCTGTAATTTGACACCTTACTTAGGGTCGAGGAGGGGTTTCGTAATTTAGCGGTTTAATCACTGCTAATTTAAACGATTTAGGGACATACCCACTGCTTAGTGAAGTATTAACTATTTTCAGTAGGGGTTCTGTTACAGACGGAACTACTTGCTTAAAGAATTGGGTTGGCACCGGGTCCAATATACATGTTTTTGCAGAAGAGTTGAGTGAAATTAATTCAGTCTCTTCTATGAGACAGAAATTCTCTAAAAGCGTAGCGCATTCTAAATCATCAGAGCTAGTTAAAGGAACTACCTTAGCAGTCTGAATTGACTGCCTAATCAATTTTGTCATCAGAGAAATTCCTGAAGTCCTCACTACTGCAGGCTGTAACTGTGGAGATGTTGGTGGTGGTGTGATTCCTGGTTAATTTAGCTACAGTGTTAAACAGGAACCTAGGATTATTCCTGTTATTTTCTATAAAGGAGGAGAGGTAGGCTGTTCTGGCTTCACTAAGAGCTTTTTTATAAAAAAAACTCTCCTTCCATGCTGTCTGAAATACTAATAATCCTGTCCGCCGCCATTTTTGCTATTTTTTTGGCGCTCTGTTTTAGAGACTGTGTATTATTTATTAAACTACGGTGCGAGATTTTTTTTCTTTAACTAATTGTCTTTTAACTGGAGCTATGCTATCTATGGTATAATGCAGAGAAGATTCTAGGTAAACTGTTGCCTGGTCGAGTTCCAGGGGATCCGGCGGTGATCCAATCTTGGTGGATAAATCTGGGAAACGGTTAATAAAATTTTCATAGGTGCAAATGTACGTTTCATGCGGTAACGTAGGGCTAATGTGTGACCTGTTTTATGTGTGGGTCCAGGTTTCTGTTAAACACAGGACATCAAACTTTTGATCTGTATGTAATCATTTCATTTACAATCAGGGATTTAGACACGATAGATCTAATATTTAACAAACCAAACTCCAGATCAGAGGAGCGGGCTGTGTGATCAGCAAGTTCTATGTTCAAAGTGACTATATTAATTAGAAAACACACTTTCTGATTATTTCTAAACCTATGTTTAGGTCGGGGAACAGACACGGTCTCAATATTAAATATCCTAGGTGTCCTAGATAACTACTCTAAGCAGCAAGCAGATGATTGGACTAACCTGACCACCTGCTCCATGGCCTGGGCTCTGGACAGTCAGCGATCAACTAGGCCTGTCCTAAGACTATGGGCTATGTTGCATGACAAGACAGCAGCCCCTTCCCGAGTGGGATGGACACCCCGTCTTGCCCTAACAGGCCATGTTTGCCCTCAAACACTCGCCAATTATCGATAAAAGCTAATCGCCTCGTCACATTGGAATGGGACCAGAGCATACTACGACATCTGACATTTCCTTTGCCAAATTTAACACCTCTATGAAATTAGCCTTAGTCGTCTTCGACTGACAAAGGTGAATATCGTTGGCACCGGCAGGTACCACTAACTTAGCAAACCGCTGCTGGCCAAATGCCTTAAGATTGGGCGTTATGGCTCCAGGAATACATTTTTGGAATACTATTGCCGCTGGAGACCCTAATGGTCTGGCTAATTTGTCATGCCTGACTATGGAGTCTCCAATAACCAGAGTTCCTTTATTATTCTCAGCGGGTGCATTGCTGAGGAGGGCTGATTTATATAGCACGCGAGTCTCTGTGGTGCGCTCCGTTGACTTAGCCTTGGCTTTAGCTGTAGCTTTGGCTAAGCAACTATGCTGCCGGATCGTTATCATTTCGCCCCGCTGAAAGGGCTCTAAAGCCGAAGTCTGGGTGGGCCTATCTACGGCATCCAGTCCACCTACTGCACTACCCTTACACTCACTAACCTTCTCCAATGACTAGCTCCTCTAGCGCTATGATCTTCTCTGTCAGCATGCTAACTAGCACACACCTGTCACATGTAAATAACTCTCTGCTGACGGCAAAAGAGTGGCTAAACATCCTACACTGAACGTACTGGACAAGCTGGGACGGTAGACATAGTTTATGTACCGTATAGTTGAAATTTGATAAACTTTTTATCTTTGGCAGTTTTATATTTGGCACTGCTCGCTCTCCCAGAATCTTTGGGATATGCAGGAGAAGGCTTTATGCAAAAGTCAGACCACCATAATCAATGAAAGATCTTTGTGTAAAATTAATGCAATACTGATTATGGCACGCATTCGCTGTGACATTGTTTCGATAAGCTTTTGCCATTTCACAAGATTTATTTCCATCCAAAGCTAAAGGCGGTCCAATGAAGTAAGTATGACCTTTTTTTGGTGGTGACTTAGCCATTTGGCCTGGCAGTGTATGACAGAGCAGTATACAGACAACAATCTCTGGGACCATGATGCCACATAAAAACAGAAAATTAGTGCAGTACAGTCATAGGACAAGTGCAGGGCAATACAGACAACAACATAAAGACTAATAAGCAACAATGAGGTAGTAATTGAGAACCTGAATAGTGCAAAACCAACCCGAACAACGCAAAACCACAGTGCAAATTACATATACATATTGATTTAGTTATTGTTTTGTGATTAGACCCCTGTATTGTGCAAAAAGCAAACTAAAAAAAGTTTGTGCAGTTCATAATGCAGACTAGTTCCTACATAATTTTACTAGCAGTGTCTGGTGGTCATACACATGAACACCATGGTCTTCGCTGTCCATATATTGTGGAATGTATGCTATATCAATATTTGTCATTTTGGATATGGATAATCTGCTGCATGCTACTGACATCCTGCCAGATGCACATACTGAGATATTGCTTTCAGTATCTGCATGCATAGATTTCAGAGACACATTTGTTTACAATAAAGGTTCATTCATTCATTCATCTTCTAACCCGTTTATTCCCTAATTCGTGGTCACGGGGGTCTGCTAGCACCTATCCCAGCGCACATAGGCCTAGAGACAGGGGTACACCCTGGATGGGTCGCCAGTCAATCTCAAGACAACACAGACAAACAACAACACACACAGTCACTCCTATGGACAATTTATAGAATCACCAATTGACCTAATCTGCATGTTTTTCTCCGGAAACCGGAGTACCCGGAATAAACCCACACAAGTGCGGGGAGAACATGCAAACTTGCACAGAAAGATCCCTGGCTTGGGATTCGAACCCGGAACCTTCTTGTTGTGGGGTGACTGTGCTATCCACTATACCACCGCGCCGCCCTACAATAAAGGTTAAAGTTTTTACTTGTAGAGGTTATCTGACAATAGGACAATAGGTTATCTGGGTAAAATCTTTTAAATTAGTTTGATAGTTTATTATTATTGAAAAAGACATGGAAAAAAAATAGAAATAATAGAAGTACGAATAAAATCCATGTTTAGTTTATCCACATTTTTTTCTCCCACCATAAAACTGAGAGGGAGGGAGACTACAGATAAACTAAAGTGGATATTGTACTGTATTGTTAATACAGTAAAGCGTAAGGCTATTTTTAAGACCACCTGTTATTTGCTTTATTTTTACAGGCATAAACAGCGGCAGTAAGACTGAATTTATATTTGTTTGGCCTTTTTTTCTTTATTCATCCTCATTATCCTCAAAACAGTTTAGCTTTAATTATAGACTGGGTGGAGCTGCTTCTTGGGCAAGGAAATGATGCAATAAAAAGGCATTTTCTGTTGAAAGGATAGAAGGGCAAATATTGATTATATCTAGCATTGTATTATGTGTAGATGTTATGGAAATGCATCCCAAGAGATGAGATGAGACGAGACAGAAAATTTGGTTCATGAGTACAAATTCTTTACTGAAAAGTACGAAATGTATTTTGAACTTGTACTTTATTGAAATTAAACATCTATTTTAACTACTGTATTTTCCGGACCATAGAGCGCACCTGTATATAAGCCGCATCTGCTCTATTTTTTAAGAAAAAAAAAATATATACATACAAGGTGCACCGGACTATAAGCCGCAGATATCTATGTTGAAAACTAATATTTACTGCATGTACAGAACGATACTATACTGAAAATGTACATATATGTACTTGAACAGATTCTTTCCGAATGTTGCCTTTTAACACGGCAGCAACTTTGCTAATTAAAACTGAACAGAACCAAGAGAAAAGAACTGGTATTTATTTACCGATTCACTTTAATCATCTTCGCTGAAACCCATGAAGTCGTCGTCTTCAGTGTCGGAGTTGTACAGCTTTAGAAGCGCTTCGTCACATCTGTCTCCATCAGTCTCCATCAGTCTCTCTCTCCGTGTCACTGTCCTCCTCCAGTGAAGTTCGCTCTGAAGGTGCGCCGCTCTCTTCGTGTAGCAAAACCCGGAAACCGTTGGTGATGGTGGGATTCTTCCACAGCACTCCACGCTGTTAGGATCCACTGACAGATATCAGAAAAGGAGGCTTTTCGCTTGCGGTCAGGTTTTTGTGAAAGACTTGTCACCACTTCTTCGTTTCCATGAGGATTTAAAAATAATTACCAGTTAGTAATTTGTGCGTCTTCTATCTGCTAAAGAAAATGTAGCGTAGTCTATTGCTCTTTGCAATGATTTTTCGTCTCTTATTTTTGATTCTAATTCCGGTTAGAGCGCCCCTAGCGGTGGAAGAAAAATATAGTTGCATGGTTCAAAACCTAGTAATAAAGTAGCGGCATATAGTCCAGAAAGTATGGTAATTATTTGTATTAACAACGTAAACACTGTGGTAAATGTTTTGACACAAACTTTTTTTGCCACATTAATTTGTATGGTGGCAGTTGTTGAACTAAATAAAAAGACGCCTTGCCTTGCTTCTCTTTAGTACTGTAACAAATGTTATAAACCCAGATCAGAGGCAGACGCTAAGGTTTAAAAAAAATTCACGGTACATTTTTTTCTGTACTGCTTGCTATACACACACACACACACACACACACAGTGTGTCTGTCTCTGTTGTCACTCTCAGCAGTTCTACTCCTACAGAGTGTTGATTTGCCACATCAAGCAACATTTTTAATAATCCTTTTATTTTGGTTCATTGATTATTGCACCATTTTAGTTCCTTTTCTGGTCATTACCTTCACCTTGGGTTGCCGTGTAAATGCTGATATCAGCTACTGTACAGTTTTAAAAAAAGTTAGCAGGTCATAAAACTAGAACGATTAAAATGTTTTACTTGATTTTGCACAAAAAAAAAAAACATTACAAATAATGTGCTTGTCTTCTTTATTTAATTATTAACCTTAATGTCTGAATGTCCAGTTGTCTATGGGCTGAGCCTATATGTTAGTATCAGGTTAATGGATTGAGGGGTGTTGTAGTGCATTGCTTATGCTGTAAATTGCTCGTAACATTGCGCCAATAAATTACATAACAGAAGTACAACATATAACAAACCTAAAGAATGTCTCAAGTAACAAGGTACTTAGAGATCTGGTCGCTGCCTATTATCCAATATTGTCTGTTAAAAGCTTTCTATTATATTAGTTAATAAATTAAATGGAAATGATTAATGATTTCTTGTGCGGCCCGGGGGTTGGGAACCACTGAGTTAAGGTAAAGATAAAACTCAAACGTTTCTAAGAACTAAGTACATCTAGTAACTTTTATAAATTTCTAACTACCACTTTAGTGAATAGCTTTTGAAAGATGCTGTGTAAGCAGACTCTGTCTGTTTAATAACCCCCAAATGTGAGGTGATATTTTCTCAAAGCTATAGTATGATAGGGTTTGTCTGAAGGTGACCAAACATTTTTGCAGTATTAATTGGATTTTGCCCTTTTTTCAGTCTATTTTTTTCAGTCTATAGTGTAATGATTTAAAGAGACAAAATTTTATATTAATTAAACTGTATATTTTCTTTTTTTTTTTTTTTGCATAGGCCTTAGCAGCTAACCAGGGAACTGGCTTTGCAGTGGCAGAGCCTCAGGTGGCCATGTATTGTGGAAAACTCAACATGCATGTCAACATCCAGACAGGCCAGTGGGAGCCGGACCCTTCTGGAGTCAAAAGCTGCATTAAAACAAAAGAGGGTGTGCTGGAATACTGCCAGGAAGTAAGAGATAACTCTCAATGCGCTGTAGCTATATACTTGTCTAGTGTAGATCTGAAGTTGGACTATTAACGGTAGTTTCCCACTACAAGGTAGTAAGGTAGTCCTTCCAACAAAGTACCTCCTTTCTGGTTTCTCTATAAAATGGTAATTTTATGTCATGTGATATTAAAAATAAGTAAAATGTATGTGCTAGTAAGAGTTTGGTTGTTTAGCTTTGCTAGGACCTGGTGTAAACCAATTTCCTTTTGCACTGTTCTACAAAAATAACAATACAATGAGAAGAGTGTTCTCTACTACTTTTTTTTTTTTTTTTTTACTAACAGTAGCGTATTTGATGTTTTTTTTCTGTAATTAATTCAGTTCAATTCAGTTTTATTTATATAACACTTTAAAAAAAAATTAGTCTCAAAGCAGCTTTACATAATCAAAAGATGAGTATAGAAATCAATAAAACTGACAGTGTGTCCCCGATAAGAAAGCCGGAGGATTAGGATGTCTAAATATTGCTTTAAATTTTTTATTGATGTTATTCTTTCCTTTCTGGTAGATATACCCTAAATTGGAAATCACCAATGTCCTGGAAGCCAATCAACCAGTCATGATTGAGAACTGGTGCAGGAAAGGAAAGAAACGGTGCAAGCCTCAAGCCCAAACTGTGGTCCCATACAAATGTTTGGGTAAGATAAATATATATATATATAATAACTGCACTACCACTTCCCCCTGATAGATTTTTACTTAATGTTAGAATCATGATGCAAGTTAAATGGGATATCTAAGTGAGAGCTAATGACCCATCAAAGAAAATCTTTTGCACTGCCCTGGTATTCTGTTAAAGGATGTTAAGAGTAAGCGGGTGCCCGTACCAGATTTGCCTAAACAATTGAATTATATAAAATAGATACACAGGGGTAATATTTTCTGTCTCGCGCTCCTGCGCTCATACCCAAAAGGGAACTCAGAAGGGATTCACAGAGTGCTGACACAAATTTGTCAAGTCTAAACTTAATAAACGGTATAGTCCATGGGTGGCCAACCAGTCAGAGACCAAGAGCCACTTTTTTTACTGTGCTACCACACAGAGCCACATCGGGCACACATGAACGGGCACACATGAACATCACCCACCCCATCTTTTTACACACACAAACTCTCAGTTCAAGCAAGTCCACAAACAAAAATGTAATAATTTACAATAGTAAAAAAATGCATCCATCATTGTTTCTTTCATATGTTCTGCCACTGGTTCTATCTTTAATAGCACGATATCACACAGTCGTTAGACACACACTGCATAAATATTACCAACTGAGGCTTCTCTCATTTAATGAAACAATAAAATACTCACATGCTCGAAGGTCAGAGTGTGGTGGGACAGTTGGACGTCTGATACCATGTGCGAGCTAAATTGACACTAATTGTTTACATCAATGATCTCAGCGTCTACTGGGAAACTTGGCGATATTTTCATCTTACCATGCACATTCATTCATTCATTCATTCATTCATCTTCTTACCCGCTTATTCCCTAATTCGGAGTCACGGGGGTCTGTTGCGCCTATCCCAGCACACATAGGACGAGAGGCAGGGGTACACACTGGACAAGTCTCCAGTCCATCTCGGACGCATGCACATGTTTGAGGAAATTATTGTACGAAAGTATTGTAGTGATGCAAATGGGCACATTAAAAAAACTTGAACGTAAGAGCCGCATGAAACCAGGCAAAGAGCCGCATGAGGCTTGGGAGCCACAGGTTGGCCACCCCTGGTATAGTCCATAACATAAGCACTGACTGACTCGTTTCGACTGACTTTTTTGGATAGCAACACTAATCTTTGTCATTGTCATAGTTAACCTAATGTACAATTATTTGCACGTGTATGGTCATATTTTTGCAGTTGGAGAGTTTGTTAGCGATGTGCTACTTGTCCCATCAAAGTGTCATTTCTTCCATAAGGAGCACATGGACATATGTCTCAGTCATCAGCAGTGGCAGGGAGAAGCAAAGGAGGTAAGCGCTCAAACACATCCAAAGTTAATACATTTTAATTACATTTCTAGCTACTTAAGACTGTCATCCATCCAATCTAGCTTGTTTTTCTTGTTTGGACACACCTTTGTGTTATTGTTGAGTTGCGGCACTGCAGTTAAAAAGGAACGATTAAAAAATTAACTCAAATGGCTCTGTTTTGCTCTACCCAAGTACTACAAGCTGGTTCATGTAGTCTCATTCTATTGATGTGCATTGTTTTTGGTCTAAAACACTCTACACAACTGAATACAGTTTTGTTTGCTCAAAAATCATATGCAGTTATATTGCAGGTTTTAATGCTCAATTCCGATTTGGTGACTATATCAGATTTTTTTCTGTTGACCTACCTTTTGACTGTAAAAGGCAGAAAACTAGTGCGATAGTCAAACACAAATAGACAAATACGAAATGATTATATAATGTTATTCCATCTATTCCTGGGAGCCTTTGCTACATATCTACACACATCTATGCATATAATATAGCATTTTAGACTAATTTGAGTGTTAAACATATAGCAGGAATTATGTTTGTGCTTATGGAAACAGCAAAATGTGGGCATATTAATGAAATGGTATCAACATTTAATAGAGACACCTTTTGCTGAAATAACAACATTTAGACGCTTCTTAGTCTTTTGCACTTTCTTATTTGCTGTATTTCTCCAGTTCAGTCAGATTTAATGGTTGGTAAGCATGGACATTCATTCATTCATCATCTTACCTGCTTATTCTCGAATTCGGGATCACTGGAGGTCTGCTGCGCCTATCCCAACACACACAGGGCGAAAGGGATTCGAACCCGGGACCTTCTTGTTGTGAGGTGACTGTGCTATCCACTGCGCCACCGCGCAGAGCTGAGCACGGACAGTCCTTTTCAAATCGATCCATAGATTTTCGATAATATTCTGGTTTGTGGACTGGGACGGCCATAATAGAATTATATCAATGTCTGTGCTGGAGAAACTAGAGAACTGGGAACTGGAGAAAGAGATCCAAAATGCACGCAGGCAGAATTCAAGGACATATCACAATTTTTAAGTGATTAAAAAGCTGTCTGTAGATAAAACTGTCTTTTCAGTTATTTCAGAAAGAGCTGGCTCTACGAAATATTCAAGGCATCATTAGTGTTGAAAAATCTTTGCAAAAGGCACATAGCAGAACTGAAACAATGTTTCCATAAGCATCCATAAGTTTTGATGCGTTCCAATAATGCATTATAACCAAGTGAAGTGGCTACTTTAGAAACCTAGCATATTATTAACTGAAATTAAACTAAGAACTAGTCGTTTTTTCTCTCACTTTCAATTACTGAGTATAATCCTACTTTCCTGTTTGGATTTTCTATTTTGTCTGTTCTTTTTTTTAGGCTTGCTTAAAAGCAAACATGGTGCTACACAGCTACGGCATGCTTTTGCCCTGCGGTGTTGATAAGTTCCATGGTACTGAATATGTTTGCTGCCTGCCTGCTCCTGCTCATGAGCCAACTCAAATTGCATCTCAGGAGGAAGATAATATTGATGATGATAATGTTGTCAATGTGCCGGATGAGGAAGAGGAGGATGCTTTGGATGGGGTAATAGAGAAGAGGTAATCCGTTTCTGGTTTCTCTAGGTTCTGCTAATTTATAGCATTGGTATATAATGCATTCCTCCATCCAAATTGTTTACCAGTGTGT
>JAOTRA010052664.1:0-18634 GCA_026260255.1 Pseudolaguvia tuberculata | reverse complement strand
ATTAATAATAATAATAATAATAATAATCTCTAAAAATCCACTGTCCTGTGATCTGTTCATGAATTAAAACATTTTTAAAAACATTTCAAAACATCTCCCCCCTCTGGTTTTTCCACAAATCACACCCTGGTTATATGCCACTCCTGTCTCTGTCTGTCTCTGTCTCCCTGTTTTTATGGTTTTACTTCATGGTTTGGATGATCTGTTTAAGAACCAACCTATTCTGGAACGTGATGTTACTGAGGGTGCATTACATGTGGGTTGTCCTCATTCATTTCCTCACCGCTGTGCCTGTCATTCTGTTGCATCTGCCAGAGTCTCTGTGTTCTGTCAGTGACTTCACAACACCTATCGGTCTTTGGTATCAGAGTACGTATACGAGTACGTAAGCTCGGTAATTTGATTCATTTCTGTGAATCATTTTAATAATTCTTGAATCACTTGTGCTAAATGATTTAACTGTTAATTAACGCAGATGAAGCTTGTTTACGGTTAGGGTTACATTAATTTGTCATTGCTGTAATGATTAAATTAGTCATTCGGGCATGATTATTTAATGTATTGTAACTATTATATATAATCTAACTGTTCTAACAAAACCTACCACATGGGTTTCCGTAGAAAAAAAGCATATCAAGCCGAGCAGCCTGATGAACCTGACAGCTTCAAGATTTCGAGAACTACACTTTTAAGTCTCTGGAGGTGTGACTACTTTAGGCAGCTTTACTGTCACTTGATTAACATTTGGCCCCGTCAAGGTAGGGTCATGTAGCGTGTGTCACTTTTGAATAACCCTGGAAAGATGAATAGGAAGCAGTTTAATCAAGTGCCTTCAACATGGACAAAAAACCCCCATGAGACATTGCACAGAAATGTGTGTGTACACAGTTTGGCATTTGGCAGACCCTCATCTCCCGAGCAACTTACATTTGGTCTCTTTTTTACAGCTAAGCAATTGTGGGCTAAGGGCCTTGCTCAAGGGCCCATAGTGGTTGCGTGCTGGAGGTGTTAATCGAACCCCAGTCTTTTTGGCATTCGTCGAACACCTTAACCACTAGGCTAGGTGTGTGTGAAGCAAGTGCCAAGTGACAGTGTTTCTTTTCTCCTGTTTGAAATGTTTGGTGTGGTTGGATATTCAGTTAATAGCTTTATTCACAAGCGCAATAACTGAAATCAGTACTTTAGTACTTCTATAAATTTACAAAGCATGCACAAGACTACTTGACCTACAATTCTTAACTATTGTGATGAAATAAAACACACTTTCACAGTTGAAGAGCTGTAACCCCTGTGCTACATTTCTTCCCAGTAATGACGGTCATTTCTTTAACCACAGGTTTGGGATCTTTGTCACGTCATTGAATGTGAAGTATGATTGTTTCCACACAGCATGAATTCGGTCAAGACATTATTGGGATTGTGTTGTACTGAGTGACAAGAACCAATGCACAGTGTTATAACCACAAACCTTAAATTACAGTCATGTGTGTACAGTGTTGTCACCCCTGAAATGTCTCCAGGAAATTTCCCTCTAATGCAATTACACTTGTTTTGTTATACAAATGTTTATTTCCTTAATTAATATTCCGCCAAATTATTCAAAATGGACAAAATTCTTGCCACCCTTTGGAAAAAATATACGAAATCGATCGCTTCCTATAACCACCACCAAGCTTTTTGAGCCTCTCAACTGGAATCTTGGACCACTCTTCATTTGCACACTGCTCAGCGTCCCTCGTTTTTGAAGGGTTTCTTCTCCCAACAGTAATTCATTTCAGTAAACAGTAGAATTATGTGCTTTTACCAAATAGCTTTATTTATCCACAAGACTTTTTCCTTAAACGGTATTTTGATTTACGCCGCTGTGGTGCAGTGGATATCATAATTGCCTCACAACAAGAAGGTCCCAGGTTTGAATAGGAGTGATTGTGTGTGTGAATGGTTGTTTGTCTATGTGAGCTGGGATAGACACCAGCAGACCCCTGTGACCCCGAATTAGGTAATAAGCGGGTAAGAAGATGAATGAATTAACATTTTTAGGTCTTTGTGTCAACATTGAGGCCCTATTGGATCTCCTGCCATAATGTTTCTTTTCATTCTAATGATGGTTCTTTTGGAACGTTATTAGGGCTACTTATTCAACTTCTGGACTATCCTGCATTGCAACCTTTCATCAATTTTTCTTTTCCATCCACGTCCAGGAGGAGTAGCTAACGTTCCATGGGTTTTAAACGTCTTGGTTATCTTGCGTACTATGGACAAAAGAACAACAGTATCTCTGGAGATTGTTGATCTTTATTCACAAATTTCGTTAACCAGTCCTGAGACAGTTTTCTTCTCCTCTTTCTGTTCTCTATGCTTATTGTGGTGCACACGGACACCTGTTACTTTCCACAGGTGAGTTTAAACGAGCATCACATGCTTGAAACAATTTGAAAAGGGTGCCAATAATGTATCCGTCCCATTTTGCGTGAAATGATCAATTTTGGGGTTTTTTTTTTCATATCTGATGTGGTTTGACTGTTCTTTAAAAATCCCCTTGGAGGCAGGAGTCACTACAAATCATTGTAAATTGACTGATGTCCTCTTTTTTAAATGTCTCCATCCGTAAGGGGTAAATACAGGTGTGGAAGGTGTTGTTCAATGCTGTGACTTTAAGAACTGCTTCGATGTCGATTTGGACAAAATCAGCGTCTGCTAAATGCTGTAAATCTGTTGGCGTTGTAAATGTTTCATCAAACCGGCAACAGAGGAACAGTATTAAATATTACTTGTAGAAGCAATTCCAGAGTACATTGCAGCTGTTCTGTCTGTTTGTTTTGTCTCAGAACCTGGAAGAACCATACCTCAGATTGGTTCTTTCTTTCACTTGGCACCCATCTGTGTGGAGTATTTATTAAAGTCAGAATTCCATTAAGTTCAAATTAGCAGCTAATGGTTTATCCATTGCCACAAGAGTTTTCACCAGACTCCACCGAGAGAATAATGAGATGCACGGCACATCAGATGCACGGCACTAATGGTCCCTTTTCAGATCCGAACTTTGAATATTGTGTTTAGTCCGGTGACTCGGTGAGCCATTTTCAGGGTACTGCATCGAAATATTTAGTTTTTACAATCATGTTAATCCGTGGTGTGCACTCAGTGGTTAAGGTGTTAAATTACTAATCCACCATCAAATAAGAATTTCTGGGCTTCTGATGGAAAGACCATTAAACCCCAACTGCCTCCGTGCTGCATAATGTAAAGAAAGGTTATAAAAATAGCCTGGCATAAAGACAATGTTTACCTAATAAGTCATTAGTATGTATACACAGACGGTGTTTTATCTGTATGCGTGCGTGTGTGTGTATGCACAGCGTTACTGCATAATATAGATATCTGAATGCTTTATTAGGCTGATTTTCTTCCAGTTTTGTTTATTAATGAAAGGAACGTTTTTATTATTAAAGAATACTAATCATACTCCATTCACCTGATCTAGATTAAACTTGATGACATTTGATGTGTAATTAAGCATTGTACCGTAATACTTTCGTCAGAGTTTGTGTGAATGGGATCTGGGTAAACCTAATTACTGGTCTTTGAGATGTGTGTGTGTGTGTGTGTGTGTGTGTGGAGATAGAGACAGAAAGTATCTGGCAAGCTGGACAGATTGCAATGAATGAGTGCCATCTCCTCAGATGGTTGCTTGATTGCGCTCTCGCTCACTTTATCTCTCTCCCTTTCTTTTTCTTCTACCTGTCTGTCTCTCTCGCCCGCCAACTTTTATTCCCTTGTAATATTTTCTATCAACATTTTGTTTGGTAAATTTTGTTTTAGAATATCATAATTTCTATGAAAATTGATACAAAAGGTTTATTTAATTATCAATAATTGTAGATTTTTACATTTGAGTATTTTGTGATAACAATGACAAGACAGGATTAATAGGATTGCCTGATTTGGTGTTAATAATATACCTGTGAAGCCCTGCAATGGACTGGCAACCTGTTTAGGGTTTACCCCCACATCTCGGCCCCCGAATTAGGGAATAAGCGAGTAAGAAGTTAAATGAATAAATGAATATACCAGTGAAAAATGATTATGTTCCAAGTGTTATGTGAGCTGATGTAACACAAACATTAAGCATCAAACTTCATTCATTCATTCATTCATCTTCTAACCTGCTTATTCCCTAACTAACAATATTAACCTAATGCACATGTTTTTGGACTGTGGTAGCAAACCAGAGTACACGGAGAAAACCCCTTCCCCAGGAATCAAACCCCAAACCTTCTTGCTGCGAGTACACTACCGTAGTAGTGTACCGTAGTCGGCCTGGGAATGCCTCGGTGTTCCCCCAGAAGAGCTGGGGAGAGGGATGTCTGGGCATCCTTGCTTGGACTGCTGCCCCCACTACCCGGTCCCAGATAATGATGATGATGATGATGTCTAATTAATATGATTATTTAAAATTTGTCAATACCAGCCTCTTACAGACAGAATGCAGTGTAAAAAAATAACAAAAATTACTCGCCGTCAAGATTATTTCAAATAGAACTAGAACACTCTACTCCATCACAGAGACTGGCATTCACGCCTGATTCCATTTTCTTGCCATCTCACTTAGTTGCTCACACCCAAGTAATAGCTACAACACTTGTCTCACATTCAGCAGTTTTGATCAAGCCCTGAAACATGTTCTGCTTTATTTAGCCATGTTCGACTCCACTATGTTGAGCTCATGACAGCTTGTGTTGTGATGCCTGCAGTTTGTTGACTAATTATTTTCTTAGGCATTTACTCTTAAATCCACTGAGATCATTCTAAAAATCATTCCATTCCTCTACAATTTCTCCCACCACTGTTGTGGCTTAGTGGTTAAGGTGTTGAACTAATACCGGAAATACTGGGGTTTGATTCTCAGCGCCACCAAGCCCCTAAGAAAGGCCCTTAATTCCCAATTGCTCAGTTGTTTGTCGCTCTGGATAAGGGCGTCTGCCAAATACTGTAATTGTAGTAATAGTTATAAAGATGCCGATCATAAAAGGTTTCCTGCAATTTCTTTTTAATTAGTTTACTGGGTTGATGAAGCCATTTTAACCTTTTTTATGGAATGAAATGTGCAATGTTTGTGTAAAGGACATATTCGAATGATAGCTAATTGTCATTGGAGTGTTTATTGGACTGTGCTGCCCACTAGTGGCCAGCTGCAAGTTTAAATAAGATTCAGGAGGTGAGCAAAGATTTGAAAGGAAGATCAGAACAGAGTAGGTGGCTGAATGAGCGATGGAAGGCGTGAATTGTTGGTGAGGAATACTGAAGCTGGACATCTGGTCATCAGGAGGCGCAATGATGCACCCAAATAGAATAGGCAACGTCTGGGTAACAACATATTGCTGATATAGATGCTCTTTTTTTTTTTTTTTTTACCAGCAGACAGACACAAACGAAGGTTGCCATCAATGTGCACTTTGTAGATGTCCTGTCTGGGGTAAAATAAACCACATTGAAGAAACAAGCAAACACACCGGTGAATGACATCATTGTGTGTCTGCCTATAAATAAGATGGAAAAATAGTGCTTGTGTTCACTGCGGTGTCAGATACAGAGATAGAGCTCACACACACACACACACACACACACACACACACACACACACACACACACACACACACACACAGGAATACATTTGCATGCTGCTCTTTGTTCTTACTTTTGATCCTTCTCAGTTGGACAGCTCTGTTCCTGATTTTCTCTCATTACTTTCTATTGGCGCATGTATGCACACCCACTCACCCACACAATCATGCACAAGTAACAGAAAGCTCCAGAAGCACTGCATTTATTTTGTCTTTAATGTGCTCTGGATTGATCTTAAATAATCCTCATCAATACTCCAGCATCACCATCCAATCAAGTACCTCAGTGGAGGCTTGACAATACCTCGCCGATAATCACATTTTAATAAAGTTCTTTGCTTTCTTTAGTAGCACGAGCGTCCTGTTCCACATCTTAAATTAAATGTACAGTGGTACCTTGACCTACAAGTTTAATTCGTTCCATGGCTGAGCTTGTAGCTCAATTTGCTCACACAACAAATCAGTTTTGCCATTGAAAATACTTAGAATGTCTTTAATCCGTTCCAACCCTCAAAATGCCAGCACATATTTTTATGTTTCTTAAAGAAGTTTAGTTTTAAGTTATTAAAGAAGGAAAATACACTTCTAAATAAAAAATATTGTATAAAATGTAAATATTACTAAGGTTTTATATAGTGTAACAGCACATACACAGTATGAATTCAAAAGCAAAAAAAATATTATAAAAACATATTTATTGTCTGGTCGGATTTGTGGCTTATCCAACAAATGCAGATCTGGATTTAAACATGGCTACTGATTTGGCACATGTGATCAACTGCGGGCTAGATTTCCCTAGTAGATTTCCCTTGTTTAGAATGAGCCCTTCCTTTGTATAATGATCTATGTGATCTTATTGGTTTATATTTATTGAGAATATCTGATATGTATTGAGATCTTTTGCCATTAAATAAAATTATAAACTGGTAACAGTACTTCAACAGTACAATCAATCCTGAATGTAATTGACAGCCAGTGTAAGGACCTGAGAACCACTGTCAGGCATGCAGATTGTTTTAACAAATATTTTCAGCTTTCAGGAGCTCTGTGAATTCCAGCATGGAACTGTGATAGGATGCCACCTGTGCAACAAATCCAGTCGTGAAATTGCCTCGCTCCTAATTATACCGCAGTCAACTGTCTACTGTAGTTCAAAACACTTTCACGTTCTTATCTCGCATCTAACTGGTAGACCAAGTAACGGGGCCTACCACTTTGAGCGGGGTCAGCACATGCTGAGGGGCATAGTGAGAAAAGGTCTCCAACTTTCTGCAGAGTCAATCTCTACAGACCTCCAACCTTCTGTTTAGCCCAAGAACAGTGCGCACAGAGAGCTTCATGGAATGAGTTTCCATGGCTGAGCAGCTGCATCCAGGCATCACC
Organism: Pseudolaguvia tuberculata; assembly: GCA_026260255.1. Taxonomy (NCBI): domain Eukaryota; kingdom Metazoa; phylum Chordata; class Actinopteri; order Siluriformes; family Sisoridae; genus Pseudolaguvia; species Pseudolaguvia tuberculata. Next base: position 11,627 of record JAOTRA010052664.1, on the reverse strand, counting down.
AAGGTGTAATGCAAATCGTCAGATGCAGTGGTGTAAAGCACCAGTCACTGGATTCTAGAGCAGTGGAAATGCTTTCTCTGGACTGACAAATCACGCTTCTCCATCTGCCAATTTTATGGATGAGTCTGAGTTTGCCAATTTATGTAGGAGAACGGTATTTTGTCTGACTGCATTGTGCCAAGTATGTGTAAAGTTTGGTGGAGGGGGGTATTATGGTGTGGGGTTGTTTTTTTGGCCACTTAGTTCCAAGAAAAGGTTCTCTGAATGATTCAGCATACCAAGACATTTTGAACAATTTCATGCTCCCAACTTTGTGGGAACCATTTGGAGCTGGCTGCTTCATCTTCCAACATGACTGCGCACTAAGCAAGGTTCATCCAACATCTGTGTGTGACCTCACAAATGCGCTTTTAGAAGAATGGTCAAAAATTGCTACGAACACACTCAAATCTTGGAAACAGCCTTTTCAAAAGAGTTGAAGCTGTTATAGCTGCAAAGGATGGATCGGCATCATTTTGAACCCTATGGATTAGGAATAAGATGTTCCAATTATGTCAGGTGAGTGAATACTTATAGTGTATGTTTAGATTCTGGTTTTATTCAGGATCCTGGCAACACACACACACACACACACACACACACACACACACACACACACACACACACACACACACACACACACACACACGATATAGTTTATCCATTGCCTTAAGGATTGTTCTTTGTTTACTCTGTCTCTCTCTTCTTGTGTATTGTCTGTACCTTGTAAAATGTGTGTATGTAGTATTTATATATGATGCAATGTAAACATTTACTGGAGGCTCAATACCAGTCAGTGTTCTCCTGATGAACTGAGCCTTATTATTGTGATTGCATTTGTAGTTTGGCTCATCTCTTGCTTGCTGGTTAGAGTCCATTAAAAGCTTGATGTAGTCTGTTTGGTAATTGCCTGACCCATTTATTTTGTAATGTTTACAACTTTAACAAAGCAAGGCAGTTAGAGTAACAGCAGCTTAACAGCTGCCGTAAAGCTGTAACATCATATTAAAGATAGTTATAGTATGATTCACCCCAATACGGTAAAATACCAATTGATAGAGTAAATGTTTAAAATTCTATTGCCGTAACTTTTGGATATTTGCACAAAAATGTTTGTGTTTTTATGGTATTTTTTCAAGATACTGTGAGGTTACTGGAAATTTCTCTGCACCTTTTGTGGCTAACCTATTATTGCAACGACAATCCTGTAGCCTATCCCAGCAGTAAAAAAGTACGGCAAACTGGACAAGCACATGTCTTGCTAATGGTTCCCTTCCCTGGAGTATTAGCAACCCATTTAAAGGAACCAGTGGCAAAAAAGTGAATACACAATCACTGCATACCTTATGTTCGATTGATTTTATTATTCATTCATTTGTTTTTGTTCGTTCATTCATACACACACATGTCTATTCCTTAATGAATTAATTATCTAGTTAATTAGGGCAGCACGGTGGCGTAGTAGTAGGCACGGTCGCCTCACAACAAGAAGGTCCTGGATTCGATTCCCGGGGCGGGGAACTTTCTGTGCAAAGTTTGCATGTTCTCCCCGTGCTTGTGTGGGTTTCCTCGGGTACTCCAGTTTCCTCCCACAGTCCAAAAACTTATAGATTAGGTCGATTGGTGATTCTAAATTGTCCATATGAGTGACTGTGTCTGTGAGTGGTTGTTTGTCTGTGTGTTGCCCTGCAATGGACTGGTTACCCATCTAGCATGTATCCCTGACTCTTGCCCTTTGTGAGCTGGTATAGGCACCAGCAGACCCCCCGTGATCCTGGATTAGGGAATTAACGGGTAAGAAGATGAATGAATGAATTCATTCACTCATTCATCTTCTACAATTAAAATTTCCTAATTTGGGGTCATGGTGGTCTGCTGGAGCCTATTCCAGGCAGGGGGTAACCCTGGACAGGTCATCAGTCCAACACAGGGCGCACATACTCTTTCCTATGATAAATTTAGAATCACCAATCAACAAATATACATATTTTTGGACTGTGGGAGGTAAACTTACACAAACACTGAGGAAAAATGCAAACTCCACACAAAAAAGACCCTTGCCTGGAAATTCCAGGTCATTCTTCTGGAAATTCCGAAAATGGACATTATGGGACATTTTAAATTGTACTGTTATGTTAGTTTTATTACACACAAGTAATTTATAATACATAGCAAAATAATGTTATTGTTCCTGTGGGAGGATTTTCTTTCAAGACATAATGTTGGATATAACATTGCTTTCATTCATTTCATGGGGCAGTGCGCTGACTACAGTAGTCAAGGTTTTCTGGAAATCAAATAATGAAATTACTTCTGACAAATGAGAATTGAAATAGAACTAACATCTACAAAAATGCATGTTACTACTAATACTAAAATAATCATATTAAAATGATGTGGGGGCGGGGCGGTGGCATAGTGGTTAGCACTGTTGCCTCACAACAAGAAATGTCCCAAGTTCTATTCCCGGGTTGGGGATCATTCAGTGCAGAGTTTGCATGTTCTCCCTGCGCTTGTGTGGCTTTCTCCCGGGTACTGCGGTTTCCTGCTACAGTCCAAAAAACACGCAGATTAGGTCGATTGATGATTCTAAATTATCCATAGGCGTGAATGTGTGTGTGTTGTTGTTTGTCTATGTGTCACCCTGAGATGGACTGGCGACCCGTCCAGAGTGTACCCTTGCCTCTCGCCCTATGTGAGCTGGGTTAGGCACCAGCAGACCCCCGTGGAATAAGCGGGTAAGAGATGAAAAAAAAATGGTATTTGCAAATACTCCAATACTACCTGCTCTTCCTGTACAGTATGTTAAAACACAGTTTTTGGTGGTCTTTGTGAGTGATTTTAATACAATGCTACCCTGCTGCCTAGATAATTACTCTGACTATATTGAATACAAAGATTAGGTGACCGTCATACTGTGGCGGAAATACAGTGGTAGTGCCAATACAGCCACTTGGCCTTTCACATACACATGCATGTTAATTGTTCTTTTTAATATTCTATGTTTTCATGTTTGGCAGAAATAAGAGAGAAGAGAGAACTATTTACAGATACTATATTGTGCATATACTATATATTCACTATATATACACACATGAACAGCAAACAGCTGATTATCTGTGCTGTCCATTTACATACAGCATCATTCTTTATAATGAGCCCTATCAACCAGGGTGTAGGCATCTCGCACGTAAATATTATAATTATCGGCTTTGCGGGGGGTGTCTGTGTGCATGTGCGTGTGTATGTGTGTGAAAGAGAACTGCGTGTGAGACTGCCTTAGAAGCTTAATAAATCCTTGTCCTACATGTTAATGTTTAAAAGCTTGTTTTGTCATTTAATTTCATGTGACTCAGAAGAAATCTGTTAATAATGATAATTACAGGAATATTATTATAAAAGGATGTGCAAGGGCGGCGCGGTGGCGTAGTGGTTAGCTGAGATCTTTTTGTGTTGAGTTTGCATGTTCTCCCTGCACTTGCGGGGGTTTCCTCCAGGTACTCCGGTTTCCTCCCACAGTCCAAAAACATGCAAATTAGGTCAATTGGTGATTCTAAATTATCCATAAGAGTGAATATGTGTTTGTGTGTGTGTGTGTGTGTGTGTGTGTGTGTGTGTGGTTGTTTGGTTTTGTGTTGCCCTGAGATAGACTGGCGATCCGTCCAGGGTGTACCCCTGCCTCTTGCCCCGTGTGGGCTGGGATAGGCAGACCCCTGTGACCTCGAATTAGGGAATAAGCGGGTAAGAATGATATGCATTTGTTCTTCTATCCCTTCTAATAACAGTTCTATATCCCGCGATAGTACTTATGAAGAAGAAAATGACCAGGTCAAATTAATAATTTAAAATGAGTAGGGTTAGGGTTAGGCAGTAAGTAAGAGTTTAGTAAGTTTAAAAGCAGATATAGTCACTACATTTATTTGCTTATGACAATTTGACTACCGCAGTCTAACGCAACAATATTATGTACTTAAGGTAATCAACTTCCTTGCTGTCTTGTTTTTTTCTTCAGTACAAACGTTAAAGATACGGCTATATACTTCAATAAGGAAAGTGGTAGCGTAGTGGTTATGGTGTGGGGCTGTTACCGGCTTCAGCAAAATGCCACTGCTGGGCCCCTGAGCAAGGTCCTGAACCCTCAACTGCTCAACTAGTTAGATGTAAATTATTTTGGATAAGGGCATCTGCCAAATGCTAGCAGTTCTAAATTAGGTAAGACAAAGACTAAGCAATTGGGCCTCCTGTCATCCTTTTTTCATTCAAATTGTTATTATTATTATTATTACTATTGTTATTATAATTAATATTATTGTTTTAGTAGTAGTACTATTTGTAGGAATAAATAATTGGTATTTTACAACAATAATAAAAATAATAATTGATTGCAGAAGTAATATTAATAATAATAATAATAATAATTATTATTATTATTACTATTATTTTATTACTAAAATGATCAATTAAAATAGGGGGGAAATGAGGGTGAAATCTTTGAACCTGGAATAGAACAATGGGTAGAAAAGACGTGCTAATCACTTGGGTGTGTTGGTGTTTGTGTGGTCCTAGAAAACACATCACATGACGATCTGTGCTTTTCTTATTTTGTTGCTATCCTGCATTTATATTCTTAATAGTTTTGTCTTGCCACCCCTGTATGTTTTCCACCACCCTCAGGTCTTCTGTGCGCCACATCATTCCCCTGCCATTCATGTGGTGGAAACTAATGATGTCATCATTGGCTAAACACACAAGCAGGTTATTTTGCCCAAATAAAAATGTCACATACTCTCCTACAGGTAGTTTCTGGGTAGCATGTGTATTCTGTCTGTTGTTTATGTCTAATCTGTCAGTGCAATTGCAATGTTATGCTGAATGATTATAAATGACCCTCAGTGTGTTCATAGGGACACTAGAAATAAGTGTCCCTTGAGGGACTCTGTTACTTAAACATTAACCGAGGAATATGCAGATATCTTTATTCCTAAAGCAATCGTGCCGAATCATGCTGTTTAAAGTTGTTCTGTTCGGCACTCCCTGAAGACCATCACCTGCTACATTCAGAACAGATGTCCTACAGGTTTGTTGACAGAGTGTCTGTGGATTCACATCACTCACGGATCATAGGCTACAGTGTGTGTGCGTGTATGTGTGTGTATGTGTGTGTGCGCCCTGTGGTGTCATAAAATATTCAGCTTATGTAATAAGGCGTTTTTAATATTTCATCTGTACATTTAGAATTTTTCAGTGTTCGTGTTGATTTTAGTCTAAGCAGTGAGGTTAATGGCTGCTGAGGCACAAATACACAAATTAAATTTACCATATTATTAGCTGATTATGTTTGGTTCTGTCAGACTCATTATTTATTGCAATCTGTTTAAACTCGTGTTTTGAGAAATGTTCACACTTTCGTTACAGAACTTTTAGTCGGGTGGGAAAAATATAAGCGGACTTGTACAGTGCATTTAGAAGAGCGACACAAACATTGTGCTTATGCTCATGCTCACCCCCTATACATGGCAACAGAGGTATTAACTGCCTCATTTGTGCTTTTCAGTCGAATTTTATTTCAGATTAACAGACTAAATATGTTACACACATACAGGACGCACACTAGTCAGACTTTAGAAAGTGTCTAGAAACATTATGCACGCTTTCAATCCAGTTTGTAAGGCATTGCGAGAACAGGCTGAGCTCACATTGCTGCCTCACATGCCTCTATCCACTGTAGCAGTTTAGAGTGTGGATAAATGTGAAAGCTATATAAAAAGATTTATCGGCGATCAGCAGCAAATGTTAATCGAAAAGGATAAAGAAGAAAAGGTGTGTCTATGGTTCTGTTTGCTATAATGTAGGATTTAGAAGTATTTTTTTAACATGCAGAAAGATGATTCCTGGCATACTGGAGATTTCCATCCGCTTGCTTGTTCCATTTTCCTTCTCATCAGGCATTCTCAATTCCCAAGATCCTTTGCTCTGCTTTCTGTTTGCCACATTCTACTCATTACACTGTTTATAGCCACCTGATGCCTAATGTATATTACTGAACACTGCACTGTAAATCGGCAACGTAGCTTATGCTGGAGTAAGTCACGAGAGAGAGAGAGAGAGAGAGAGAGAGAGAGAGAACAAGCGAGCAAGTTCATTATGTAAAATGACATAAAGGAATAAAGAAGAGGAGGGTTGAAGATGACTGCAAGACAGATGGCAAAAAGTGAGAATGTGGTGTAGTTGAGAATCTGGAAGCTGTGATTCAGACGTGAGATCCTGTCAGTATGGCTGAGGCAGGGGAAGAAGAGTGATGGAAGGATGAGGAGAACAGATGGAGTTATGGATGGTTGGATGATAACACTTAACTGTGGGCAGGATAGATAGGCTGACTATTTAGAAATAAGCTAAAGATAAATGAAGACAAGTCTCATATCATCTTATTTCATTGATGTATCATATAAAGAAAGCAGAGATTTTTCATGTAAAAACTGAGCAAAGCTTAATTGACTCACTTTAAAATGCATCGCGTAATTTATGTGATTTAAAAAAAAATAATCTGGCTATTTAAACGCCAGATACATTTTTTAATTAATTCTCTTTTAATTTATTAAATCAGTCACAGAATTTCGTGTTCCTAAAATGTTCGGTCACAGATTCATGTGCTAATTTTAGATTTAAAATGGTCTAAAAGCATTTCCTCCCTTTTTTTTTTGATAATTAAACTTTAATTCAACATTCAATTGACATTTATGGCATTTACAATGTGTTTAAAAATGACTGGCAAAATGATTAACCCATTTATTTCAAGTAGGTTATCAATTAAGCCTTTAATTATATCAGAACACAATAGCTATAACACGTATAGAACCACAGTAGTACATAATCATCATCATCATCATCATCATCATCATCATCAGTGCTGTGTTAAGACTATTTTTCAAGTGTTTTGCTTGTTTAATGTGCTATTACCTACAAATGGCAATTGCTTTCCAGTATATCCCAGTCGTAAACATTGATAACATACAGACAAATGTATTGGGCCACTTATTAAAAAGCATTATTTTAGATTTAGCCTCTTTCTAGACAGAATTTACATTAAATTGTTGTGTTCATCCAGGTTCAATAATAATAATAATAATAATAATAATTATGAGATAAGACACTTATTTTGGGTGAACAGGTCTGTGTTTCAAAACGAGTCAGAAATGCCTTTGTATGTTTATAGTGTGATGTTATTCCTTCACTGGAATAAAAAGTTCATGAAGACAGGACATTGTCTTGTAGTGAACAACATTGAAGAAGGTTAAATACCCCCTGCCTTCCAACAATAGTAAATAGTAACTTGATGATAACGATTGATTTGTAACGATTCTGACTCCAAACCACTAGAGGGTGCCTTTACCTGAATATTGACTATTAACAATTACTTTCACATCTAGGTCAACATTAAATAAATAGCCCCCTCACACTGATCAGTATTGTCAGTCCTGTCTGTATTCTAAGTGTTTTTGCATGTTTATGGTTATGATCTCTGCTGTATTATAGTTGTGATTTATGTCCTAGCGATTCTTTTTTGTTTGCCATCTCTTTTAGCTTTACCCGTGTATTGACTTGTACCTTATCTTTTGAACTCTGATGTTTTCAATAAAGTCTAAACAGCACAGACTGTATTGTTAACCCCGCTTCTGTGCTAAGCGTTTTCTTATGTTCATGGTTCTCATTTCTTCCTGTAGTATGACTTTACACAGAGATGTGATTAAATATATAAGAAGAATACACGGATATAATGTTAATACAAGGTAATACATAAAGTTTACAGTGAGACACTTTAGATGGTTACGCATTTAATGCATGATGTCAGCGCTGATGTATGTATTTAAGTTCATTCATTCATCTTCTTACGTCTGCTTATTCCAAAATTTGGAGTAACTGATCTGCTGGTACCTATTCCAGTGCGCGGGACGAGAGGCAGGGGTACACCCTGGACAGGTCACCAGTCTATCATAGGACCACACTCAGACGAACCACCCACTCGCACAATGTGTTTTAGTTTTTTAAAATACATCTTCATCCTATGCATCCTCATAAATGTGTGCAGTGTGGTTGCGGGAAATGGAAATATCACAAGGACCCAGAGGGAAATAAAGAATAAACAATGCATGCCTGTAAAATATGTGTGGCATTGTACAGGATAGTGAGTGTACGCTAACCGGTGTTGCTGAAGCGTAACGATGGCTATTGTATACTGGCCTCCCTTTTTCCTATCTCTCTTCCTCAGTCGTTTGGGTGACAGTGAGCAGACCATGTGTGCAGGCCTCTCACTGTTTGAGCCAGGCACCGATTCAAAAGCTAAGCCCGTTGTAGTGCTACCCTCAACCACATGGGGTTTGTGTGACCTTGTGCTCTAAGCTGAGCAAAAGGAAGAATGACGTGCAGTTAAACCAGACTCCACCATCTCCAACCCAACAGCCTATAATTCTCAGTGAACTAAGTCAGTGCACACACAGCAGAAACACTGGGTACTACTTACGGAGACAGAAAAATGCTCAGCGGGAAGGTAGAAGCACTCAAGCAGCTCTTACGAACTATGAATGTTAAAAGTAAAACCTCAACGAATCATGTAGACAGAGTAGCATGATGTTGGAAATTTTTCTTTCAGCAGAACTGAATCATTTTCTCGAGTGTTGGGATAACATAACTACAACTATTGTGAATATTTATATGAAATAAGACCCAAGATTAACATTTTACATCGATTTTTACTTTCAATAGAAGTGAAAACATGTGTTTTTTTTAGAAACGATTTAGAAAAGCTCCACAGGTATGTGATGTGTATGTGATGATGCTGTAGAATACAAAATGCAGTTACAGTTTTGATCAAACAAAAAGGGAAGAGCAGAAATCATGAAACAGAAGCAGACAAAAGTCGGTACACGGTAATAATCCGAGAGAAGCAAACACATTCAAGGGCAAAATCAGAAAATAAAAAACTACAAACATGAGGAGAAATGCTTGGTAAACAATACTTTGCAGTGTGCTTATACGGGTACAATACTGGAGATGGTGCATTTGGGCAAGGGCGCCCTCTGGGAGTTGTTGTTACAGTATGTATAAACATAAAACTTTTGTTTTTCTTTAAAAATTTAATAATTATATAGAACAATAATTGTATAAAAATGAATGGTAAATTATTACACATTTGTAAGCTGGTTCTATACAAGTAATGTGTGAATGTTTATTTATAAGAAATGTTGTTTCTTCGTTTATAAATTAAATTATTATTTTATTTATTTTAAGTAATCAAATGATTTCCACACTTTCTGTGTGGAGCTTGCATGTTCTCCCCACGCTTGCGTGCGTTTTCTCAGGATACTCCGGTTTCCTCCCATGATCCAAAAACATGTACATTAGGTTGAATGGTCTAAATTGCCCATAGTGTGTGTGCGTGGTTGTTCGTCTATGTGTGCCCTGTGATAGACTCGCGACCTGTCCAGGGATTACTTCTGCCTCTCGCTCTATGTGCGCTGGGATAGATTCCAGCAAACCTCTGTGACCCCGAGTTAGGGAATAAGAAAGTATGAAAATGAATGAAAAAGTTATTTACTTGTGTATAACATCATATTTTAGAGACGGTCCTTCATCAGGATTCGATCACCAATACATCTTCTTTTTTATCATTATTACCAGGGTTATTCCAAGTATAAGTGTTGATTCATTGCACGTTCTCTTATGTGTTTTCTTTGACTGCTACTGTCTGTACTACCATATAGTGTGTGAGTAAATGTAAGTGTGTTGTTGCGGGTATGCTTTTGCCGTTCGTTTGGGCTAATAAATATTCTGGGGTGAGCTTGTCTCATATTTTTTCAGTCAGTTTCCTAATGAATGAATTATATACAGCTCTCTACTAGCCAAGCCGCTTTTACCTCCTAACTGTCTCTGTCTCCTGGCGTCTCGGCTCTGAATATGAAGCACTATTATCTGATCCCGATAGCTCAGGAACTGCATTGTAACTCATCCCAGATAGCTTTCTGTCACAGACATGCCCTCAGAAAAGGTCATAGCACACCATTTGTGTTCTTGTGTGCTACAGCACAAAGAACTCACCTGTAGGGAATGTTCAATTCTTTCTTGCTATGTACATCTCACTCCTGCCATATATGATGTGTAGATTATCCTACTAAAATGTCCAAAAGATTTGTGGGACATCCTGTGACCCTCTTCTGACTTGCTGGATTGAATGTTTGCTTGTGGATTAAGCATCTCTAGCTAGTGTGTTTTTGTTGAGCAGGGTGGACCTCAGACCTCCTTTTAAAGGCTTCCAAGTCTGAGACATAAACAATTGCTATAAAATCTAATAAAGCTTAATAATGGCTCAGTGGGACCCATCAATTTGTATTAACCTTAACTATTGACTTTTGTCTTTAATTTATTTGTCACATACATGCTTATACAGAACAACATATAGTGAAATGTTATTCTTCGCTTAAGCCATCTTCGTAAGTTGGAGGTCAGAGCGCAGGGTCAGCTATTGCATAGCGTGCCTGTAGCAGGAAGTGTTAAGGGTCTTGCTCAAGGACAGTGGTGGACTTGAGCTCAGGTTTTTCTTTGGCGGTGGTGAACCCAGGTCTTCCTGGTCTCCCGATCAACAACTGCCTCCTTTACCACTGCTCCCATGGACACTTTAATTCAAGTGTCCATGATTTTGAACAACTCAAGCATGTGACACATCAAGGACATCAGTAGCTTCAGTTTCACATTCTGATCCAAGAAAGTGAATATCTGAACCAGTATGTGTGTTCTAATGCTTCGATATTGAAACCTAATGGTAGTGTTTATTTTAAGGTTTCTCACTAGGAAACATACATTAAACAATGACTAGTATAAAAATAAAAAAATCTCATTTTGTATTTTAAGCTAACTTTATATTAATAATGTAGTCAGTTCAGCTAGAATTCTTTTAAGAAAAGTCTAGAATTTGTTTTATGGACTGAAAATTGTTGATTATTCTGCTTTTTCTGTTTTCAAAGATTTTATAGAGCTTTGACATAATACATGGTGATGCCATGCATTGACAGAAACTCACTGATTCATTGTGTTTTACGTGGTTCTATAAAAAAAAATCAGTCCACAGTCTAGCACAGGGGTGTCCAAACTACGGCCCGCGGGCCAGCTGCAGCCCACAAGGGCCTCTCACCCGGCCCGCGGAACCCTTTTCATCTAGGAATAAAATTATGTAAATTTGTGTATCGTTCCAAAATCAGCTGCCGCTTATGTGGACGTTAAGTTTTTAAGATGAAATACTGCCATCTAGTGGCAGAGTTTTGAAATGGGTTGCTGCCTGCAATTCCGTTCAGTCTGTCAGGGGGCGGTTCTATTCATTAAACAGCAGTTTCGCGAAGCTTCGCTGCTGATAAGGTGCTTAGATAATCGCTTCGTCTTATTAAATTAGTTTGGAATGTTTTTAAGCACAAAACTCCAAAAAAAACCTAAATACTATATAAAAGTTAATTCAGCTCCTAGTTGTTATATACTGTGTGTGTGTGTGTGTGTGTGTGTGTGTGTGTGTGTGTGTGTGTGTGTGTGTGTGTGTGTGTGTGTGT
>JAOTRA010052644.1:12207-33406 GCA_026260255.1 Pseudolaguvia tuberculata | reverse complement strand
TTTTCATTGGGTGTGACAAGGATGGACAGGATTAGAAATGAGTTCATTAGAGGGACAGCGCATGTAAGATGTTTTGGGAGACAAAGTGAGGGAGACTAGGTTGAGATAGTTTGGACATGTGCAGAGGAGGGGCATGCAGTATATTGGTAGAAGAATGTTGAGCATGGAGGTCCCGGGCAGGAGGAAAAGAGGAAGACCAAAGTGGAGGTATATGGATGTGGTGATGGAAGATTTGCAGGTAGTTGGGGTGAAAGAGGCAGATGTAGCGGACAGGGTAGGGTGGAGAAGAATGATCCACTGTGGCAACCCCTAACGGGAGCAGCCGAAAGGAGAAGATCCTGTCGGCTAACTGTACCTGTGTTGGTCGTTGTTAACTCGGGCCTCAACCGATCTGATATGAAATTTTTATTTGTGATGTGCATATTTGATTTTTCCGCGTTTAACGCCGGATGCCCCCATTTATCCGGGCTTGGGACCAGCACTAAGAATGCACTGGCTTGTGCAACCCTAATCACTGGGTTTGTGCTAAAGGCATTAATGTGACCCTAACATATATCCCAGTGCACAAAGGACAGTTAGGTAGTCCATTACAGACTGCCCGACCACGCACGAACCTACGCACACATGCACGCACGCACGCACGCACACACACACACACAAAATAATAGGCTAATTAAGATTCACCAATCAACCTAATATAAACATTTTTGGACTTAAAGGAAACCAAAGTACCCAGAGAAAACCGCAAGTGCTGGGAGAGCATGCAAACAAGCAAAAGATGCCTTGCCTTGCCCAGGACCTTATTGCTGTGAATGGGCCGTGATACTATGCCACTGCACCACTATCTATATATATGTTTATTAAAATTCTTGTATTATTTTCCCATAAATTAATGACTGTAATTGTATATCTACAAAATTTGTACATTATTGTATATTTTCTTGTCTGCATGTTATCTTTTCAACTTTTATTTTCAGAACTTGCACCACCACATACACACACACACACACACACACACACACACACACACACACACACACACACAAATAACCAAACACAAGCACACACAACTTGGCAATAGCTGTGCTGATTTGCAGCAATGCTGTTCGTAGGCTAGTTCCTGCTGTAGCTCATTGCTGAGCTAAAAAACCTCCACTGTGGTTAATGAGTACTGCTGAATCATTGCTATGGAGACTGTAAAGGGCCTTTCATCACCATGGAGACTATGGAGGAGTGTGTGAACCCTAGAATAGTCTTTTTCAGAAAACCGAAGGGATGAGCTTAACTCAAGGCCAGAAGCTTTTCAAGAGGACTATTTGAGAACGTGTGACAGGTCAGCCAATGGGTTAGAGTCAACTTTGGTAAAAGTTTAGAAGTTGAATATTGAAATAACTTTGGAAAAATGTAATGGGGTGGAAATATTGTCAAATCAATAAATAAACGACAAATCAGATTCCAAAAAAGTTGGGACACTATACAAATTGTAAATGAAAACAATAAAGTGGAAGATTAAAATTTTAATATTTTATTCAGAATAAAATATAGATAACATATCAAATGTTGAAAGTGGGACATTTTGAAATGTCATGCCAAATATTGGCTCATTTTGGATTTCATGAGAGCTACACATTCCAAAAAAGTTGGGACAGGTAGCAATAAGAGGCTGGAAAAGTTAAATATACATATAAGAATCAGCTGGAGGACCAGTTTGCACTTTATTAGGTCAATTGGCAACATGATTGGGTATAAAAAGAGTCTCTCAGTGTGGCAGTTTTTCTCAGAAGTCAAGATGATATTACTGTGGAAAATATTGGTGCAATATCAGAAAAGAGTTTTACAGAGAAAAATTGCAAAGAGTTTGAAGTTCTCATCATCTACAGTGCATAATATCATCCAAAGATTCAGAGAATTTCTTTGTCTAAGGGTCAAGGCCAGAAGACCATACTAGATTCCAGTGATCTTCAGACCCTTAGACGGCACTGCATCACATACAGGACTGCTAATGTAATGGAAATCACAATGTGTCGGTGAATACAATCCACTGTGCCATTCTCCATTGTTGGAAAACCCAAGTTATCATCAGCGCTCAGTTCAGAAGTCTGCATCTCTGATGGTATGGGGTTGCATGAGTGAGTGTGGTATGGGCAGCTTACACATCTGGAAAGGCACCATCAATGCTGAAAGGTATATTCAAGTTCTAGAACAACATATGCTCCCATCCTGATGTTGTCTCTTTCAGGGAAAACTTTGCATTTTCCAACATGACAATGCCAGACCACATACACACATGCATCATTTAGTCCAGATCTTTCACCCATAGAAAACATTTGGTGCATCATAAAGAGGAAGATGCGACAAAGAAGACCTAAGACAGTTGAACAACTAGAAGCCTGTAATAGACAAGAATGGGACAACAATCCTATTCCTAAACTTGAGCAACTTGTCTCCTCAGTCCCCTGACGTTTGCAGGCTGTTCTAAAAAGAAGAGGGGATTTCACACAGTGGTAAACATGGCCTTGTCCCTACATTTTTGAGATGTGTGGATGCCATGAAATTTAAATTTAAACTAATTTTTCCCTCAAAATGATAAATTTTCTCAGTTTAAACATTCATCTATGTTGTATTCTGAATAAAATATTTAAATTTGAACCTGGCCGGCGTAGTGGCTAGCACGGTTCTCCCTGCGATTGCGTGAGTTTCCCCGAGGTACTCCGGTTTCCTCCCACATTCCATAAACATGCAGATTAGGTTGATTTCGTGATAGTAAATTGTCCATAGGAGTGAATGTGTGTGTGTGAGTGGTTGTTTGTCTATGTGTTTAGACAAGGGTGTACCCCCGCCTCCCGCCCTATGAGCGCTGGGATAGGTGCCAGCAGGGAATATGCGGGCAATAAGATCATTGAATAAATTTGAAACATCCACATCAATGCATTCTGTTTTTATTCACAATTTGTACAGTGTCCCAACTTTTTTGGAATCGGGTTTGTAGCCTGAATAGAAGCTGTAGTAGACCGCATAATAAAACGAGTCAAATACTAGGCTTTTTATGTCTGTAAAAGTTTTTGATCTGTAGAAGTTGTAAACCGTGCTCAAAAAAAAAATTCAAGCAAGAAGACTCCAGCAGACCCCTGTGACCCCAAATTGGGGAATAAGCAGGTTGAAGGATAAATGGATGAATGAAAAATGACAACATTACATCACAGGGAAATTTATCTTTTTGCATATCTTTACTTTAGGAAACTAGAGTCAAAGAGCAGAGTCAGCCATGATGCAGCACCTCTGAAACACAAGAGGGGCCCAACAGTGGCACCTCACCAGTGCTGGGCTTTGAGTCCTAATCTTCTGATCTTTTAAAAGCTTTTATTGTTTAAGCCTTTAACCCTAACTGTTTCAGCCTTCACTATTCCATCTATAAACTTTGCCAGTTCATAGCAGGGCAACACACATACAAACACATTCACTCCTATGAACAATTTAAAATCACTAATGTACATGTTTTTGGACTGGATGAGGAAACCGGAGTTTTCGCAAGCGTGGGGAGAACATGCAAACTTCGAATTCCCGGGAATTGAACCCGGGACCTTGTTGTGAGGCGACCGTGCTATCCACTATGCCACCGCGCCGCCCTCCTGTATGTTTGAAAAGGGAAAAGGAGAACACCCTAGACAGGTCGCCAATCCATCACAGGGCCACACACACACACTCACACACTCACATGGTCTGTGGGTGGAAACCGGAGTGAACAGAGTTTCCATGCTGCTTTTTCATGATCATTATTTGTACAGTTTGGTGGGGATGAACCCACAATCTTCCTATCACCAGTTTTATAGCCTAACCACTGATCCACCAGCAAAAGCATGAAAACTAATTCATTAAAGATAGATAGAAATCTTTTTAAAAATAAAAAGAAGGGCTAAAAAAAAGTTGTTTCAGTTGCTAACGTTTTTGTAGCATCCGATAGCTTAAACATTTATAATAACCATTATCCCAGAAAGCAAACTGACGGTTTGCAATATTTAACTCATGTCCAAGCCAAATGGACCATCATGTACAGCCAATAATCATGAAGTACCTCCATTCTTCATTCATTTATTCATCTTCTAACCCACTTATTCCCTAATTCTGGAGCCTATCCTAGAGCACACAGCGTAGAAGACAGGGCTACACAATGAACAGATCACCAGTCCATCGCAGGGCCACACATAGACAAACAACCACACACCAACACGTTCTAATGGGCCATTTAAAATTACCAATCAACTTAATGTACATGTTTTTAGACTTTGGGACACACAGAAAACATGCAATGTCCACACTCTTGCCTCGGGATCGAACCCATGACCTTCTTGCTGTGAGGCGACCGTGCTGACCACTTTATTAACCTTATTGTGTTATTATTAGCTAATTATTAATATTAAATTAATCTTGTTTTTTGTTCAACTAGAAATATTTTCTTTAAATCAGTAAAAGGACCCTGAGATGTGCTTATAAATAATAACAGCGCCACCTAGTGGTTCCTAAAATCACTTCTCATAAATAAATAGTCAGAAATGGTAAATGATAGTAAACAACAACAAAAATAAAACTAAAGCATTAGGGATTCAATAAATAATGTGTCTTAATTCAATCTGTAAAATTAGTTTTTTTTAATTACTGTCTTTACATTTTTTTTAATAGAAAATCACATTTATAATGTCAAAGAGAAAATGAATACAATTAAGAGAGATTATAATCTTTATGCGGGCGGCGCAGTGGCATAGTGGTTAGCACGGTTGCCTCACAACAAGAAGGTCCCGGGTTCCATGCTGAGTTTGCATGTTCTCCTCTTGGTATTCCGGTTACCTCCCACTATGCAAAAATGTTCATTAAGTTGATTGATGTGTGTACAAGTGGATGGACTGGGGACCTGTCCATGGTGTACTCCTACTCCTCCTCTCACCCTATGGGCGCTGGGATAGGTTCCAGCAAACTTCGTGACCCCGAATTAGATAATAATCAAGTATGAAGATGAATGTTTGAATGAATAATCTTTATGATTGAAGGTATCCTGAGTTCCAAGAGTTAGAATTTTGTGCAAAACATTCTATTATATGTTCTCCCCGCGCTTGCATGGGTTTCCTCCGGGTACTCTGGTTTCCTCCCCAGTCTAAAAACATGCAGATTAGGTTGATTGGTGATTGTAAGGACTATGCCCTGCAGAGGGCACCCTCGCCCGAATTCTAGGAAACTACTTCCTGGTTGAGCAAATTTGGCGTGGGCTTCCTATATAAGCAGGTGGCCTCCTGTTGCACTTTGCGAAGTATTGTTGCCCTAGGCCGTACCGAGCGTTGTGTTACTAGATTTATTGGATTTGCCTTTTGGATTATTGACTTCTGGATTTTTGGACTCTGACTATTCTCTTTGGACACTGTTTTGGATTTGTTTGCCTTCCTTATTTCCCTTTTCCCAATAAACATACTAAAGCGATCTTTTGCATTATGGATTCATCTACTCATTCACAGACAGCACGGTTACAGAAACTTCACCTACTACGAATCCAGCGGAGATCCGAACTTTGGAGGACCTTTTGGTGGCATTGAATTCACAAGCTCAGACCATTCGGGTTTTACAGGAGCAGGTGAGCGCATTGTCTATGCCCACCGCTGCGCAGACTCTATCACCTCAAACTGCCCCCTCAGCGCTTCTCCAGCCTCCTTGCCCTGCAGGTTCAGCGGAGATCCGAACCAATGTCGAGGATTCCTTCACCAGTGTCGTATGTTCTTCTTTGAGCAGTCCGCGCGATTTCCCTCTGAAAACAAACAGTGCGCCTTCCTCATTTCTCTGCTTACATAACGCGCGCTTGAGTGGGCTACTGCTGTGTGGGAATCTGATGAGCGCATACGAGCATCCAGTGACTAGTTTATTTCCCAGTTGCGGGAGGTGTTCGAGTACCCAGCAGGAGGCCTCGATGGGTCTACTCGTCTGCTGCGCTTAAGACAAGGTACTCAGTCTGCAGTGGATTACGCTATTTCTTTTTGCACACTGGGGGCTCAAAGTGGGATGAAAGACGTAGCACTAAAGGTTTTGTTCAAGGAGGGGCTCAGACCGAAGTTACAAGCTGAACTTGTATGTCATGGATAGAATGACTCATACTCTGAATTTATTCAGCGGGCAATTCGAGTGGACAATCTCATGCTTAATCACCCTGCTAATACGCCACCTGCACTTTCCTGTTGAGCCTTCTGTACCTCGAATCCTAGCGGAGAGGGAGCCCATGCAGATCGGAGCTCACAAGTTCAGTCACGCTTAAAAACTACGGTGCAAGCAGCTCGGTTTGTGTTTGTACTGTGGCCAGTCTGGACACCTATGCCCTCAGTGTCCCGCGGTATCACGAAGATCGTCGTATCAAGTAAGTGCACCCATTCGGGCTGTCAGCATGAGCGCCAGTCTAACAGTTAAAGTACGAATTCAAGTCTGTGATGTAATGCATGTGCTTTCTGCCCTTGTGGTCTCAGGTTCAGCATTAAACTTAATGGATGCGCAATTGGCAAAAGATTTATGTGTGCCCACTGAACCCTGCACCCCACCTCTTCGAATAACCGCAATAGATGGACATGAAATCGGAACAGCCATCATGGAGAAAACAAAAGCTCCCCCGTTTACATTAGGCAACGCCCACCATGAGAAGGCTGCCTTTTACCTCACGCACGCTCCTAAGACACCTCTCATTTTGGGGTACCCTTGGCTGTCCAGGAACGATCCTGTCATTTCATGGAAACAAGGGAAAATTGTTCAGTGGTCCCAGTGGTGTAAAAAGTGTTGTATTCATAAAGCTTCAAGGGTTAGTCCAGTCCCCTGTTTAACTGTGTCCATGTGTTCTGACAACGTCCCCTCATGTTACCATGACTTAGCTGAGGTGTTCAGTAGAGAAAGGGCGGCTGTGCTGCCGCTGCACCGGGAGGTAGAGTGCGGAATTCAGCTTTTCGAAAACTCTACCCCCCCAAAGAGCCGAGTCTATCCTCTGTCCAAACCAGAGATGGAGACCTTGGACAAGTACATTGAGGAAGCACTAGCAGCAGGGCACAATCGACCTTCCTCATCGTCTGCCGTGCCAGGGTTTTTCTTCATAACAAAGAAAGATGGAAGTCTGCGTCCCTGCATAGACTACAGAGGACTAAACAATGTCACAGCAATAAAACACTATCCTCTGCCATCGGTGCCCTCTGCCCTTGAACAGCTGAAAGACGCTTGCTTATTCACTAAGTTAGATTTACGTACTGCCTACAACCTGGTGAGAATTCGTAAGGGAGACTAATGGAAGACTGCCTTTGTTACCCCAAAGGATCACTATGAGTATCTCGTAATGCCGTATGGTCTCTGTAATGCTCCAGCTATATTTCAATCTTTCATCAATGATGTTCTTTGTGAGTTTCTAAATGTCTGTGTGATCGTCTATATTGACGATATCTTTGTCTTTTCGCAGGATGAGGAACAGCATAAGGGGCATGTCAGGGCTGTCCTTCAGCGATTGATGGAAAATAAGGCAGAGAAGTGCAACTTTCACATCACAGAGGTGCAGTTCCTAGGATATATTGTTAGCACAACGGGAGTCACAATGGAGCCAGGGCGGGTGCAAGCCGTTCAAAGTTGGCCCGCTCCACGCACTGTCAAGGAACTGCAGCATTTTTTGGGGTTTGCAAACTTTTATAGGCGCACTATACAAAACGTCAGCCACATTGCCGCACCACTAACGTCCCTCCTTAAAGGTAAACCCGCCAAGCTAAGATGGACAGAAGCCGCCACTAAAGCATTTGATATACTAAAGCGCAAATTCCCGACAGCACCCACGCTCAAGCACCCAGACTCTTCCCTTCCTTTCGTAGTTGAGGTGTACGCCAGTAATTGTGGAATTGGGGCAGTATTATCTCAGCGGCAAGGCTCGCCCCCTAAACTTCATCCCTGCGCCTTCTTCTCGCGAAAGCTCACGCCGGCCGAGGTTAACTACGACCTTGGCAATAAGGAGCTGTTAGCAGTCAAAGAGGCTTTGTTAGAGTGGCGTCACTGGTTGGAGGGCAGCTCACCGTACTCACTGACCATAAAAATCTTGAATACATAAAGGGGGCTCATCGATTAAATGCACAACAAGCTCGCTGGCCGCTGTTTTTCACACGATTTAACTTTACCGTTACTTACAGGCCGGGGTCGAAGAATGGCAAAGCTGACGCTCTCTCTTGCAGATACGACCCTGCCGAGCACGACGGCAGCAAAAAGAGTATCCTCGACCCAAGCGTGGTGGTGGCCCCAGTGCTGTGGGATTTGGCGGAGGAGATTCAAGAGGCCAGCAAACGCCTATCCCCACAGCGGGGTACACCATCCGGTAAGATTTTTGTTCATCCTGAGTTTCGTCTGCGATTAATGACTTGGGCTCACACCTCTCTTAGTACAGGACATCCTGGTACACGGAGGACCACGGAGGTGATAAACGACAAGTACTGGTGGCCACGTATGGCGGAGGAGATACGATCGTTCGTCCAATCCTGTGCGGCTTGTGCCCAGGCAAAAATGACTCGGCATCTGCCTGAAGGTTTGCTGCATCCTCTGCCTATTTCTCAAAGGCCTTGGTCCCACCTGGCATTGGATTTCGTTACTGACCTGCCTCCTTCTAATGGGTACACCACGGTGCTTATGTTGGTGGACCGATTCTCTCAATCCTGTCGCCTAATCCCTCTAAAAGGCCTTCCGTCTGCCACCCAAATAGCTAGCCTTTTATTTTGTAATGTTTTCAGGTTTTATGGGCTTCCTGAGGACATTGTTTCTGACTGAGGGCCTCAATTCTGGGTTGAATTCTGCAAGCGTTTTGACATCAATGTGAGCCTCACCTCGGGGTATCATCCTCAGTCTAATGGGCAAGCCGAGCGCATGAATCAGGAGCTGGGGCATTACCTCCGAACATATTGCGCCAGGGAGCAGCAGCTCTGGAGCGAGTTCTTACCCTGGGCTGAGTACACGCAAAACTCCCTCAGGCACTCCTAGACCGGGTTAACACCGTTTCAGTGTGTTTTAGGTTACCAGCCTCCTTTATTCCCATGGACTGGAGAGCAATCCAGCGTACATTCGATGGAGGACTGGTACCAACGCAGTGTGCACACCTGGGAGCCGTACGCTCTTAGAAACAACATGCTGACAAGCGGCGACTTGCCACCGATTATCAGCCCGGCCAGAGAGTGTGGCTGTCTGCCAAGCACCTAAGACTCAAGCTGCCAAGCAAGAAACTAAGGCCAAAGTATATCGGTCCATTCAAAGTCCTCTGGCAAATCAATGAGGTAACCTACAGACTTCAATTACCAGCTCATATGCGCATTAACCCTACTTTTCACGTCTCACTCTTGAAGCCCTATATCGGGAAGTGGTAGCCTAGTGGTTAAGGTGTTGGGATAATACCAGAAAAACCGGGGTTCAAATCCCACCTCCACCAAGCAACCACTGTGGGTCCTTGAGCAAGGCCCTTAACCCACAATTGCTCATTTGTAGAAAAAGAGACCAAATGTAAGTCGCTCTGGATAAAAGCGTCCGCCAAATACCTAACTGTAACTGTAACTGTATGTGTCATCAGGCGGCCCCAGCGAGCCCCAACCAGAAACTCCAGCCCCCATGGAGCTGGAGTCTTGCATACACTGTGCGGGAGATCCTCAGTTCCAGAAGGAGACGGGGTGGCTTACAGTATTTGGTGGATTGGGAGGGTTATGGACCGGAGGAGCGATCCTGGGTGCAAGCTGGCGATATTCTGTATACGGCACTCATTTAAGACTTCCATGCCCGCCATCCTGAGCTTCCAGCACCTTGCCCAAGGGGCGCCTTAGAAGACCGCCAGGAGGCGTTCCTAGGGGCGAGGGTACTGTAAGGACTATGACTTCAAAGGACCGCCTGCAGAGGGCACCCTCGCCCGAATTCTAGGAAACTACTCCCTGGTTGAGCAAATTGGGCGTGGGCTTCCTATATAAGCAGGTGGCCTCCTGGAGCACTTTGCCAAGTATTGTTGCCCTAGGCCGTAACGAGCGTTGTGTTACTAGATTTATTGGATTTGCCTTTTGGATTATTGACTTCTGGATTTCTGGACTATGACTATTCTCTTTGGACACTGTTTTGGATTTGTTTGCCTTCCTTATTTCCCCTTTCCCAATAAACATACTAAAGCGATCTTCTACATTATGGATTCATCTACTCATTCACAGACAGCACGGTTACAGTGATTATAAATTGCCCATTGGAGTGAATGTGTGTGTGAATGGTTGATGTCTATGTGTTGCCCCGAGATGGACTGGCGACCCGTCCAGGGTGTAACCCCGCCTCAAGCCCTATGTGTGCTGGGATAGGCGCAACAAACCCCAGTGACCTTAAATTCGGAAGTAAGTGGGTAAAAAGATGAATGAATGAATGAACTATTGTTGGTTTCTAAAATATTAATGAATAAATAATTTATTCATTCATTCATTTATCTTCTAAACTTGCTCAGACTCAAAGGTCTCAAAGGTCTGCTGAAGCCTAAACTAGCTCTCTTAAGGGTAAAAGGCAAGGGGGTACACTCTGGACAGGTTGCCAGGGTCACACACAAACACATACTCACACTCACGCCTTTGGGGCAATTGAAAATCTGTAAGCCACCATGGTGCCCACCCAACTGGAATAACAACACCCCCAAATCTATATGAATGAAGAACATGAATATTAGCTTTGAGCTCTATAATGTTTGACTTATGCCATAAACATTAACTCTTTTTAAAGTCTGTCTTTGCTCATGTGTTAAAATGTTTGAATATGTGTATATGTAAGTATATGTAAGTCCAAGGAGAGTTGGATTGATGGTTTGAGCTGTTAGTGTTTCTACATTTAACATGAGGCCAGGCTTCTTCTTTATAATTTTCTCATCCAGCTTTGCCGCTGGCAAGTGTGAAGCCAAGCTGACAGCTTTGCTTCTGTAAAAGACATGTCTATTCCTTTCTCCCTCTCTCTCTCTCTCTCTCTCTCTCTCTCTCTCTCATATTCTTTTACGCTCTCCTATTTTCCACAAACTATTAACCAAAAGCTTATTGTTTCCTCCATGTCAGACATCTGCTATCAACTTGGAAGTACCTGCTGATTATTTAGCATTGAAACACACTCAAAAGCTAAGCCCGATCTACCATTTTTCATATCTATTCTGTTATCGATATATTCCATAATTGGCTAATATGACTATGATTGGCCAATGACTCAGAGTACACTCCTTCCACGCCCTTCTCCAGAGCGACCCCTGTCTTTCTGGTATTTGTCCAACACTTTAACCACTAAGCCACCAGTTCCCCACAAAAACTTTATCTGTCACAACAAGAAGGTCACGGGTTTGATTCCTGGCCGGGTTTGCATGTTCTCCCTGTGCTTGCATTGCTTTTGCCGGGTACTCTGGTTTCCTCCTACAGTCCAAGAACATGTACATTAAGACATT
Organism: Pseudolaguvia tuberculata; assembly: GCA_026260255.1. NCBI lineage: Eukaryota > Metazoa > Chordata > Actinopteri > Siluriformes > Sisoridae > Pseudolaguvia > Pseudolaguvia tuberculata. The sequence goes on along the minus strand of JAOTRA010052644.1, from coordinate 21,945 downwards.
AGACACTTAGAGAGACTGTAGACGGACAGTTTTATGATTGAGATTAACTCTTAAATATAATAATTATATGAACATGACTCTATGAAAATGACTGCAAACTATTATTATAATGTCCTTTTATATTGATGTGGTTAACGTCTAAGTGTAGAGGGTAGGTACAATCATATATCACTGTGCTTGTCCAGAGTCTACCCCTCCTGCCTTTCACCCGTCAGAGATCTGGATAATCTCTATTAAAATGTAGCGGACATGATTTGAAATTTCTTTTTACCAATATGTACAAACTTTCAGTAAAAACTAGACAAGCGTATATGAGTAAATAGGAATTGTTTCCCTATTTGTGCAGTCATCCAATCAGCCAATTATATAGCGGCCACACATCGCATATAATCATGCATATACAGATTTATTATAATAAGGATTGAGTGTGATGTCTGTGACTTTAACAATGGCATTGTAGTTAGTAGTGACAGATGAGCTGTTTTGAGTCTTTGAGAATCTGCTGGGATTATCACACCTGCTCAGTAGTTTATACAGAATAGTGGGAGGAAAAGAAATCCAAATGTTTAAACTAGCTGTTAGAAAGTAACCCAGATAATCACTCTTTACAGCCATGCTAAACAGAAAAGCTTTTTTAGAGTGCAGAAAACAGAATTGTGACTTCATGTAACGCATACATATTTCAATAAACATAAAAGTTCTTAAGAACAATCTTTAAATGAGATTAAATAATATAAAGGAGTATTATTATTATTATTATTATTATTATTCATTCATCTTCTTACCCGCTTATTCCCTAATTTGGGGTCATGGGGGTCTGCTGGTGCTAATACCAGATCACATAGGGCGAGAGGCGATGGTACACACTGGACGGGTTGCCAGTACATCGCAGGGCTGTACACAGACAAACAAACATTCACACACACACATTCACTCCTATGGACAATTTAGAATCACCAATCGACCTAATCTGCATGTTTTTGAACTGTGGGAAGAAACCGGAGTACCAGGAGGAAACCCACACAAGTGCTGGGAGAACATGCAAACTCCGCACAGAAATATCCCTGAACTTGGAAACAAACCCGGGACCTTCTTGTTGTGAGGCGACCGTGCTAACCACTACGCCACCGCACTGCAGATTATTATTATTATCAATATTATTATCTGTCATAGATCGTGCAGGCTCAAGCACAGACTCAACACCACGCCCCCTTTCTTCGTAGTTCTAATAACTCTCACCTGTTCCTCGTTTTCCATTTCATCTACTCCACTACTTAAACCCTCTCTTAAGTTCAGTCAGTGTCCAGGCTTGTTTAAACACGAACGGACATATTATTATTGCCACGCTTTAACCAATGCTATTAACCTGTTTCTTTGTTGTTTCTAGAATTCCCAGAAGAGTCTTTCCTAGCCCTGTCCAGCCTGTTGTATCCAGTCAAATCCCTCACTCTCTCCTTGGTGCACTCATCCTCCAGGCGGACTGATAACCACGCTCGCTCTCTAACAGTCCCACCTTCAATTAAATCCTGTGAACTGTTCTCTTGATTCATTTGTGGTTCTCTCTCGTAACAATTATCATTATTATTTAATGCTCGTGTAGTAGAGAGACAATGACTTTATTCTTCTTCAAGATGCTTCAATTCCTCTTTACAACTATTTATGTAATATTTTACTTTAAATAAGACAATAAATAATTGACAATAAAATCTACACATTAGAACATAATGACTGTTATTGTAAGAATGTTTTCCCATATAAACCAAAGCCCACTGATCTCCCACTTACTAACATACTGATCAAAAACCAACAAGGTAAAAATTAGCCTAATTATCCTGGATCAGGTCACACGCAGGCCTATCATCCTGTTTTTACACTTAACATGAGCAGCACAGCACGATGAGACAGAACCATTCATCTAAAACTAAAACTAATATTTGCCCACACTGGTTATAAAATAACACGACATGACCAAAGCCCTGGCAGCAATGGATTTTTCCATTACTCCCTGTACAATTTCTGGCATAATGCGAGCACTTTGCAAGGGCCACTTTGTTGTGCCAGCATGGGTTTCCTCTAGGTACTCCAGTTATCTCCCACCGTCCAAAAACATGTACATTAAGTTGATTGGTGAGTCAAAATTTCTTATTGAAGTGAATGTGTGTGAGTGGTTGTTTGTCTATGTGTGCCCTGTGATGGACTGGCAACCTGTCCAGGGTGAACCCCTGCCTCTCTGATATAGGCTCCAGCAGACCTCCAAAATAGAGAATAAGCAGCCACTTTGTCGTGCCAGAAGTGAGGTAGTGATCAGTACAAGAAGATCTTGGGTTTGATTCCCGGTTAAGGAATCTGTATGGAGATTCTTATGTTCTTCCCACACTTGCGTTGGTTTTCTTCGGTTTCCTCCCACAGTCCAAAAACATGTACACTAGGTTGAGAAGTGACTCTAAAATTGCTTATTGTGAGTGTGTATGGTTGTTTGTCTATGTGTGGCCCTGTGATGGTCTGAGCGTAACCCTCAAACAGCAGGTCTAGTAAAAGGTGGGGGTTTTTATTACTTGTAGGGCGGCGGAGTTTGCATGTTCTCCCCGCACTTGCGTGGTTTTCCTCCAGGTACTTCGGTTTTCTCCCTCTGTTCAAAAACATCAACATTAGGTTGATTGGTGAGTCAAAATTGCTAATTGGAGTGAATGTGTGTGTGTGAGTGGTTGTTTGTCTATGTTTGCCCTGTGATGGACTGGCAACCGCTTTGGGATAGGCTCCAGCTAGTGGGTAAGAAGATGAATGAATGAATGAATGAATGAATGAATGAATGAATGAATGATTACTTGTTTAATTACACTAATTTAATTCCAATCACTGTTATTCAAGTACTGAATTTAAGTAAGGACTGCTGTAGGTGTTTCTTTAAGAAAGCATGAAGATGACGTACAGCATATGAGCCTGAAATCACATGATGGATTTCTCCACTTTATGCAAACTGACAGCTTCACGTCAAATCTTCAGTTGCTGCTCTGTCACCAGCCAAGGGCTACAAAACCATAGACAGTAAACCAGAGACAAACTGGACAGACCAATCTGGAGATGCACCAGAAACCAATGCAGGTGGCTGAGGTGACAGCTGTCCACTGTCACGGCTGAGATGTTTGGCTTAAGGATCAAGAGATTGCTGTGACAAAGGAACCAGGAGGATACGACAGGAGGGTTAATGCGCATTGAGAGATTCCTTAAGCGAAGCTCAGGAAGAGCGGAAATGACTCACTCTGGCAGATGAAAGAGGCAGTGAGGGTGAAAATGAAGAGTTCAGTCCAGGAACCGAGAGATAAAGCAAAAGTGAGCGTTTGCTCAGATGACAGGAGGTAAACCATGGATTAGACATGGATGAAAAAAGAACAAAAATAAGAATAAAAGAAAACCAGAAAGAAGAAAGAAAGAAAGAAAGAAAGAAAGAAAGAAATAGATATACATCGTGGCACAGTGGTGTAGTAATTAGTACGGTTGCCTCACAACAAATAGGTCCCGTGTTTGTCCGCTTGCATGCATCCAATTTCCTCCCATCATCCAAAAACATGTCCGTTAGGTTGATTGGTGATTCTAAATTGCTTATAGGAGTGAGTGTGAGTGTGTGTGGTTGTTTGTCTATGTATGCCCTGTGATGGACTGGCGACCTGTCCAGGGAGTACCGCTGCCTCTCGTTCTCTGTGACCCTGATTTAGGGAATAGACACGCAAGGAGAAAAGGAAAGAAAGAAAGAAAAAAAGAAAGAAAGAAAGAAAGAAAGAAAGAAAGAAAGAAAGGAGTTGACTCTGTTGCAGTGAATTCTTTGAAAGATGAAGTGTATGTGATTGTGACAGTCATACATAAATGCACACCTGCAATTTTCTCCATGACACCCCAGTGAAAAGCCTCCATCTAGGTGTTTACGACACACAGGTTTACAGCAGCATTGGGGCAGTAATCTCTGCCCTTCAGGAAAGACAGACTGTAAGTGATAAGTGCCAGGGTGTCGAGGGGAACTGCCTCTGTCACTGGTGTCATCAATAGAGCGCGATGGCATGTGGGGCACCCCAGAGTACTGCCTGATGGGGCAAAACAACACAGCAGACATTACACTCTGCTGCCAATCACATAGAGGAGCATGGATAAGACTTGCCTGTGTGCTTCAGTTAATAATCTCAGTCACTCCAGCTTTCAATTCAATTCACATCAAAGTCAAAGAAGTTTTATTATCATTTCACCCATATATAACCGAGCAGTGTACATACATTCATTCATTCATCTTCTTACCCGCTTATTCCCAAATTCGGGGTCACGGGGATCTGCTGGAGCGATATTCCAGTGCACATGGGGCGAGAGGCAGGGGTACAACTTGGAAGGGTCGCCAGTCCATCGCAAAGCCACACATAGACAAACAACCATTCACACACACATTCACTCCTATGGGCTATTTAGAATCACCAATCCACCAAACGTACATGTTTTTGGACTGTGAGAGGAAACCGGAGTTAAATGAAAAATAATGACACTGAATAAATAATAACCATTTAATTTATTTTTCATTTTATATTTCTATGATGGCAGGTGAGACTGCACGTCACTGCTTTATTGTCATTGTGTTCCGGAATTGAATAAGGAATACAAATCTACAAAGATACAGAGATAATCCTGTGTTTTTATAACTATACATTTACGATGTATTTAGAAGCCCATATATTCCGTTATATTCCAAATAATGGAAATGAAACCAGTTTTGTTTTTTTGCACTGTCCACCACCGTGTAGATAAGGTTCCACCTGAGTGCTTGTTTTATGTGAGCTGAACACTTAAAGCAGGAAACATTGTCCTTTTACCAGCTGGGGACAGAGAACATATTGCTGTAGGCTATAGTGGAGAGTGGACAAGGTCAGGTCAGATTGCAGTCTCCTCACCTTATTGAGGTGTTTACAGCATACAGAGGGAGGGAAGGCGAGACAAAGCCTGTTTCCAGATAAAAAAAGGACCAGGAAGAAAATTGAAAAGGACATTTTTGAAAATGTCATGTAACTTAAGGCGGTTGCGGTTAGAGGGGAGAGAAGTGGCGGACCTTTTGGGTGCACTCTTGGCGAGTGGGTTTGATAGAGGGAGGGAGAGAGACTGGGTAAGAGAGAAATATGATGATGCTGAGAACACGGTCAGAAAATCAAGGTCAAGATTGCATCTGCCAGTTATAACCATCTGATGTTATCAGCATATGTTGACCAAACCTGCCTCAATCAGTTTCTCAATCTTCAAACCAAAAATGCAATATTACTGTATTTATTCAAATAAAAAACAAAAAATAAACAGGGTCGATTCCCTGGCTGGGAATTCGGGAGTTCCTTTTCTATGTTTGGAGTTTGCAGGTTCTCCCTATGCTTGCGTGAGTTTTTCAATGATTGTCAGGAAGCAGGAGGTATAATTAGTGTTAAACCTGCAGTGAATTTAGAAACTACCGGTTTCTACCGGTGCTTCTAGTGGCACTACTGTTTAGAAATATATTTTTGTAGACATGTTCCATTCCTAATCTACCAGATGAGAATGGGTTCCCCCCTTAAAGGTTTCTTCACATCTCAGGGAGTTTATTCTTGCTACCGTTGCCAGGATGCTCACTGGAGGTAGATATAAAATAAATTTGGTCATTTTTATTTTGAATATCCTGGGAAGCTGCTTTGACACATTGTGTGTTTCAATGTTTTCAGAAAATAAATGTAAGAAGAAGTCCAGTGCTCCTCTTTTCCACAGTTTGAGTTGTATGTACTGTAGTTCTACATCCATATGCCACAATTGAGATTGGAGAAAGCAAAATCTGGGTCAACGCATAGACTACAGTGATGTCGAGCCACACTTTCATCCGCTGAGTGTGTGTGTGTGTGTGTGTGTGAGTGTGTGTGTGTGTGTGTGTGTGTGTGTGTGTGTGTGTGTGTGTGTGTGTGTGTGTTGATTTCAGTGAGTTAGGTCAGATCAGGCCCTGAGGCCTTTAAATGTTGGCAGTGTCTATTCCTGCCATCAGTCTTGCCTTCCATCCTCATACTGTATGTGTGACACTTTATTTCACAGGGATCTATGAGATACAGCTCTCTTCACACTACAGACCGTATTACTGCCATCAGTATATACTCACTCTCACACTTTTTGAAAGGTCTGGACATGGACAAATGTTCGGAGCCCTGTTCGCATATAACAAATGTTTTTAAAAAATCTCTCTGTTTGCTTCTCTTTTTCTTTTGCTCACTTCACATGATGCAAAGCTTTACAAAAAAAAAACAGCCTCTACAAGCTGGCTCAATTTTAGAACAAAGATCATTAGTACATGGTTGTAAGATCTGTTCATTACGGCAGCTGACCAGGATGTCATTTTGTGGGTACATTTTGGCATTCTATTCTATAAAGTCTATACAATAAGTGGATCTTCAATTATTCATTTCTCCATCTTCTGACCCGCTTATTCCCTAATTCGGGGTCACAGGGGACTGATGGAGCTTATCCCAGCTACAAGATACAGTTTATACATTCTACAACATGTAGTAATATGTTATTCTACATATGCCCCTAAGATGCAGCACACCTAGACGAGGAGGGGTTAAGGGTCTTGCTCAAGGACCCACCAGTGGCTGACTTGGCGGTTTTCCTTGGGGGGAAGGGGGCCTACCTGGTCTTCCAATCAACAACTCAGGGAATTAATCATTCAGCTCCCAATGACATGTGGCCAATGGAATCACATGACAAGGAGCATGTACGAAACAACGATCATGTGACAAGAACAAAACAGGAAGTAAAGAAAGACAAACAATAAACATGAAATATAAACATGATATGAACAGGAAACAAAAAACACATTCCTTACACTAAGTGAAGAAGTGGATCTAATCATTAAATAATAGATTAGTACAATAAATAAAAGTTTTCTAACAAATGCATTCATGCTGTAGAAAAAGACATGGAATTCCATTTAAAAAAAAAACAGAAGGGAAGAGGAACAGGCTTCAGTGCTCAGCTCACCTTCTTTTCTCTTCTGTATAATTCAGTGACCTTGAGATGTTCCCTCCCCTGAGATCTGTGCTTTTAGCTCTCTCTCTCTCTCTCTCTCTCTCTCTCTCTCTCTCTCTCTCTCTCTCTCTCTGTTGCCTGAGAAAGCACACACTTCTGACAGAGTGCAGATTCCCTCAGCTTTGAAGAGCAGGACTCTCATATACTGTTTACACCCAATTAGGAATTTGCCATATGTTCATTTTAAGCAACAATTCCTGTGTCAGTGTTCATTCTATGCGTTTGCAAGTTCTCCCTACGCTTGCCTAATTTTTCTCCAGGTACTCCGGCTTCCTCCCACAATCCAAAAACATGTAGATTAGGGTGTATAGTGATTCTAGAAGCGAGTGTGTGTGGTTGTTCGTCTATGTGTGGTCTTGTGATGGCGACCTGTCCAGGGTGTACCTCTGCCTCTCACCCTATGTGTACTAGGATAGGCTCCAGTAGATCTTAGTTGGGGAGTAAGCGATGTTCTCACCAGGCTTCCTCCCCCAGTCCAAAAAAAGTACATTAGGTTAATTGGTGATCTAAGTTGCCCATAGGAGTGAATGGACTGTCCAGGGTGTGCCTCTGCTTCTCACCCTAAGTGTGGGGATAGGTTCCAGCAGCCCCCTGTAACCCCAAATTAGGGAATAAGCAGGTAAGAAGAATGAATGATAAATGAATAATTAGAGGAAGGCTACATCGGCAAATGTTTTAATTTAAGACATTGCTGTTTGCCATTTTCCTTTTTTGTAGTTTTTTTATTATGGTTTATAACAGTCTTGGTTATACACTGATGGCTCAGCAGGAAACTTTGTGTTTGATGGGGGGTTTGACTGACTTACTTAATAACTTACTAATGTGTCTGGCAGGCAGTGCCTGTTATACGTCTCCTGCAAGCTGGCTCCTGCTGACAGGGTTGCACTGTGCCGCTTATGTGAAAGTAAGTGTAGCCTGCATTGGTCAGACAGGATGAAACCCGACGCCCTGCATGTGATACTGTGACCTGGTGGGCATCAGGTTGGACCTGGTAACACTCCTCCTACCTGACCTTTTCAGTCAGACAGGACCATAGAAACACACTAATGAGGTTGAGGTTATGCCAAATAGCTTGATTCTCATTTGAAGGAACCTTTTGGGCACTGCAGGACAGCTGTGTGTGGTTGCGTGTATATGTGTGGCCCAGGGTGTACCTCAGGGTGTGCTTTTCTGTATAAGTTAAAATATACTGATATATAATATACTTTCAAATATAATATACTTTTGAAAGCAGAACTTTTAAAAGTCATTTGGGTTTTTTGGATGAAAGGATTAAAATTAAATATATATAACTATATGAAGTGAAACTCTCCTAAGCCTGACGTATATTGTCATTTTCCTTAAGAGAAAAAGAAAGAAAGCTACTTTATTTGGTCACATACAGGATTATACAGATTATAACATATAGTGAAATGTTTTTCTTCACATATCCCATCTTAGTTAGTTGGGGTCAAAGCGCAGGGTCAGCTATTGTATAGCACCCCTGGAGCAGGAACGGTTAAGGGTCTTGCTCAAGGACCCAACAGCTGTGGACTTGAGCCCAGGTCTTCCTTGACGGCGGCTGGGGCTTTATCCCAGGTGTACCTGCTTTCCCGATCAACAATTCGAGGATTGGCCTATATCTGGTAGCCATAATTTTATTCATTCATTCATCTTCTAACTCGCTTATTCCCTAATCTGGGATCACACGGGTTTACAGGGGTCACCAGTCCATCACAGCGCCACACATAGACAAATTAACCACACACACTCCACTCACCACAATTAACCTAATGTATATGTTTTTGGACTGCAAGAGGAAACTGGAGTTCCTGGAGAAAACCAGCACAACTACAGAACATGCAAACTCCACACAGAGAGACCCCTTTCCCTTTTGTGATTCTCAATTTTCTAACCTGCTTATTTTTTATGGATAAGGGAAGGGATAAGGGAAGGGAAGGGATAATGGAAGAGATAAGGTCAGGAAAGGGATAGGGTAATGAAAGGGATAAGGAAAGGGATAAGGTAAGGAAAGGGATAAGGGAAGGGATAATGGAAGGGATAAGGTAAGGAAAGGAATAAGGTAAGGAAAGGGATAAGGTAAAAAAAGGGATAAGGTAAGGGAAGGGATAAGGTAAGGAAAGAGATAAGGTAAGGTAAGGGATAAGGGAGGGATAAGGTAAGGAAAGGGATAAGGGAAGGGATATGGTAAGGAAAGGGATAAGGGAAGGGAAATATAAAGTAAGGAAAGAGATAAAGAAAGGGATAAGGTAAGTAAAGAGATAAGGGAAGGGATAAGGTAAGGAAAGGGATAAGGGAAAGAAATGGATAAGGGAAGGAAAGGTGAGGAAAGGGATAAGATAAGGTAAGGTAAGGAAAGGGATAAGGTAAGGAAAGGGATAAGGGAGGGATAAGGTAAGGAAAGGGATAAGGGAAGGGATATGGTAAGGAAAGGGATAAGGGAAGGGAAATATAAAGTAAGGAAAGAGATAAAGAAAGGGATAAGGTAAGTAAAGAGATAAGGGAAGGGATAAGGTAAGGAAAGGGATAAGGGAAAGAAATGGATAAGGGAAGGAAAGGTGAGGAAAGGGATAAGATAAGGTAAGGTAAGGGATAAGGGAAGGAAAGGGATAAGGGAAGGGAAATATAAAGTAAGGAAAGAGATAAAGAAAGGGATAAGGTAAGTAAAGAGATAAG
>JAOTRA010052644.1:0-12107 GCA_026260255.1 Pseudolaguvia tuberculata | reverse complement strand
AAGGGATAAGGGAAGGTGAGGAAAGGGATAAGGAAAGGGATAAGGTAAGGGAAGGGATAAGGTAAGGAAAGGGATAAAGTAAGGAAAGGGATAAGGTAAAGACAGGGAAGAGATAAGGGAAGGGATACGGTAAAGGAAGGGATAAGGTAAGCGAAGGGATAAGGTAAGGTAAGGGATAAGGTAAGGGAAGGTGAGGAAAGGGATAAGGTAAGGAAAGGGATAAGGTAAGGGATAAGGGAAGAGATAAGGGAAGGAAAGGGATAGGGTAAGGAAAGGGAAGGGATAAGGTAAGGGAAGGGATAAGGTAAGGAAAGGAAAGGAATAAGGTAAGGAAAGGGATAAGGTAAAAAAAAAGGGGATAAAATAAGGGAAGGGATAAGGTAAGGTAAGGGATAAGGTAAGGAAAGGGATAAGGTAAGGGAAGGGATAAGGGAAGGTAAGGTAAGGGAAGGTAAGGTAAGGGATGAGGGAAGGGAAGAGATGAGGGAAGGGATAAGGTAAGGAAAGAGATAAGGAAAGAGATAAGGGAAGGGATAAGGGAAGGAAAGAGATAAAGGAAGGGATAAGGTAAGGAAAGAGATAAGGGAAGGGATAAGGTAAGGAAACGGATAAGGTAAGGAAAGGGATAAGGGAAGGTAAGGAAAGGGATAAGGGAAGGGAAGGTGAGAAAAGGGATAAGGGAAGGAAAGGGATAAGGTAAGGAAAGGGATAAAGTAAAGGAAAGGATAAAGTAAGGGAAGGTGAGAAAAGGGATAAGGGAAGGGATAAGATAAGGTAAGGTAAGGGATAAAGTAAGGAAAGGGATAAGGTAAGGAAAGGGATAAAGTAAAGGAAGGGATAAAGTAAGGGAAGGGATAAGGTGAGGAAAGGGATAAAGTAAGGAAAGGGATAAAGTAAGGAAAGGGATAAGGGAAGGGATAAGGTAAGGAAAGGGATAAAGTGAGGGAAGGGATAAGGTAAGGGAAGGGATAAGGCAAGGGAAAGGATAAGGTAAGGGATAAAGTAAGGAAAGGGATAAGGTAAGGAAAGGGATACGGTAAGGAAAGGGATAAAGTAAGGAAAGGGATAAGGTAAGGGAAGGGATAAGGGAAGGGATAAGGGAAGGAAAGGGATACGGTAAGGAAAGGGATAAAGTAAGGAAAGGGATACGGTAAGGAAAGGGATAAAGTAAGGAAAGGGATACGGTAAGGAAAGGGGTAAAGTAAGGAAAGGGATAAGGTAAGGGAAGGGATAAGGGAAGGAAAGGGAAGGGATAAAGTAAGGAAAGGGAAGCGAATGGCAAAGCACTGTACATTTCATTCATTTTATTTAGTTCGTACAGTTGCAGTTTACATATACGCACGTAAATTTGTAAGATGTGATGAAAGTAATGCATTTATTTAAAAACAAGTAAAATAAATAACGATAAAAACACTTGAATTATATAACTAGCTTAATAAAATAAATATACTGTAAATCCTACTAACATTCATAACACAAGCAGATCTCCCCCCCTGTTCCTTTGAATTGAATGGACTCGTCCGGTACCCTATGACCTGTCACGTGATACGGATGTCCTCTGCTGATCGTTTGCAGGTTAAACATGGCTGCGCTCTTAAGATCTACCCGGCTGTTAAAACTCTCACCTTCCCCTGTGCTGAGATTGACAATAAACAAAAACGGAACGCCGATTCATCGCTTATACAGCAGAGCAGTGGCCGGAAGACGAATCGAAGCTTGTCCGAGACTATTCGCTTTAAGCACTTTGGGCAGGTGAGTTAGCATGCCGGGAAGCCATGCTTGTTTGGGGAGCCGCAGTTGTCATTGAGATTTTGGGGACAAACCCGCAGTGGATTTATGAGAGAAAGAATTGTTCGTAAACAGCTTTAATCTCCAGATTAAATCAAGATTTCACTCAGGAATTTAGTGCTTAGTTATAAAAAAAAAAAAAACACGTGTCGAGAAAAACTCAGGTGTATTTATCAGTAGGTATGTAACTGTTCAGTCTGCAGCAGGGGAATGGAGGACAGAATATCCAGTCTGTGTCTCTCCATCTTATTTATTCACCTAGTATTTAAGGGTTCGGGGCCTTACTCTGGAGCCCTGCATATGGGTCTTGAACTGATGACTTTGTGTTTCGTATTTGAACCCTACTGAGCTGTCCGTGTCCCACAATTGGTGGTTAAGGACACTGCTCTTTAGCCCACAGTTGTTGCTTGACAAAGGTTTCTACTCCTTACTGTTCAGGTCAATTGTCGTGGTTGCATTCCCCTTTTCAGCCTTTCATAAGGGTCTTCCAGTTAAAGTGGCTTTTCTTTCTTGAAGGGAATCTTCCATTGGGGCAAAGGTCATGGCGTGACCATCACTATGCTGATTTTAGTATTTTCCAACGAAAACTGTTGTATAATTACTGCCTGAGTGACACGGTGGCATAGTGATTAGTACAGCCTCACAACAAGAAGGTCCTGGGTTCGATTTCCTGGTCTTTCTGTGCAGAGTTTGCATAATCTCCCTGCACTTGTGTAGGTTTTCTTCGGGTACTATGGTTTCCTGCCAAAGTCCAAAAACATGTGCATTAGGTTGATACAATATTGCCCATAAGTGTGTGTGTGGTTGTACATCTATGTGTGGCCCTGCAATGGACTTTCAACTTGTCTAGGATGTACCACCACTTTGAGCCATTGGCTCTTTAAACAACCCTCTGTCTTCGCCTCAGGATTATGGTTGCGCACTTCCTAAACTGGGATCTTTGCAGAAACAGCTTGAACTATGTGACACAATGGATTCTATTTTCTTTTATATACCAGTTGACTAGTTTCTTCCTCTCCCTCAGGTCAGCTTGGTCCTCCACTGCTTTACGGTGCTTTAGTGCAGCTGCTGAAAAGCAAGGTGTGGAGAAAGATGAACCCAGTGTTGCTTTACGCACCAAACAAGCCCAGCAGTTTGACTGGGCTCTGGCTAAACTGGATAGCTCGGTCAGACGCACCGGACGAGTCACTAAAACACTGATTCACCGGATCTTTCATGACATCTGCCGGACAGGTAGAACTCCACTAATTACATGTGCATTCTTCTGACTCATCACATGGTGCAGTTTAATGTTGTCTGAGGAAATAGTGTCAGTCTGTTACTCTAAGGAAAGCTGATTCATCCCTATAGGATACCCCAGTTCTAATCAGGCCTTGCTGCTGCTGAGGACCTGTGGCTCTCTATTGCCTGAAATGCCCCTCGAAGAACGCATTCAGCTCGCTCATCGCATCTGGGATAAGCTGCGGGAATTGGGTAAGAATTATTTACAGATGTCTCTCTGTGTGCGTGCCTGTCTGTGTGCATGCCTACCTGTCTGTGTGCGTGCCTGCCTGTCTGTGTGTGTGTGTGTTTCTGTGTTTTCTCACCTCAAGCAATACATGCCTATAACAAATTGCCCCAGGAGTAAACACAAACCCACGCACGCACGTGCCCAGACAGACGAGTGCGCACACACACACAGACAGACACGCGAATGCCCGCATACACACACACAGACAGACGTGCGCATGCCCACATACATACACACACAGACAGACGCGCGCATGCCCCCACACACACACACACACACACACAGACAGACGCTCGCATGCCCCACACACACACACCCCCACACACAGACGCGCGCATGCCCACACACACGCACGCACAGACAGACAGACGCGCGCATGCCCACACACGCACAGACAGACAGAAGCGCGTATGCCCACACACACACACATACACGCGCGCGCATGCCCCCACACACACACGCGCGCATGCCCACAGACAGACAGACGCACGCATTACCCCCCCCCCACACACACACAGACAGACGCGCATGCCCACACACACACACACACACACACAGACAGAAGCGCGTATGCCCAAACACACACACACAACACACACAGACGCGCGCATGCCCGCCCACACACAGGCGCGCGCATGCCCGCCCACACACAGGCGCGCGCATGCCCGCGCGCGCGTGCATGCGTGGGCATACGCGCCCGCACGCACGCGCGCGTATGCCCACGCACGCGCGCGTATGGCCACGCACGCGCGCGTATGGCCACGCACGCGCGCGTATGGCCACGCACGCGCGCGTATGCCCACGCACGCACGAACGCACGCGTATGCCCACGCACGCACGCACGCGCGCGTATGCCCACGCACGCACGCGCGCGTATGCCCACGCACGCACGCGCGCGTATGCCCACGCACGCGCATGCCCACGCGCGTACGCACGCACGCGCATGCCCGCGCGCGTACGCACGCACGCGCACGTACGCGCGCGCATGCCCACGCACGTACGCGCGCATGCCCACGCACGCGCGCGTATGCCCACGCACGCACGCGCGCGTATGCCCACGCGCGCACGCGCGCGTATTCCCACGCACGCATGCCCACTCGCGTATGCCCGTGCGCGCGCATGCCCACACACACACACACGCGCGCTCATGCCGACACGCGCGCGCGCGCATGTCCACACGCGTGCGAGCGAGTGAGACACTGAATTACCAGTTATATAAATTATATGACCAAGCTCAGTTATATTTTGGTGTTTACTTTAAACTGTTTTCACAAAGTTTATTTCTCAGCGAGCTTGAGATTCTTGCGCTTTCTCTCTCTTCTCTCTATACCAAGGACTTGCGCCCAGGTCTTCCTTGGCACTGGTGGATTAACAACTCTGCACCTTAACCACTGAGCCAATACTGCTTAATGCGCCTTATAATCCAGTGCGCCTTATGTATGAAAATATACCCGATCATTAATATGCAAATAAAACATGTAAACAATGTTCTAAACGTGCAGCAAAATGTAAACGTATACAGAGATGTATGACTAAAAATATTATGGACTATTGCCTTTCTGTCTGTGCGCCGAGATAATCTCCAGCAGACCCCTTTGAACCCGAATTAAGGAATAAGCGGGTTAGAAGAGGAATGAATGAAATATTAAATTGTGTGTGAGACATTGACACTTTCTTGTCTCTTTCAGGTGCTGTTTATGATGTAAGCCATTACAACGCACTGCTGAAAGTCTATCTGCAGAATGAATTCAGTTTCTCACCCACTGATTTTCTAGCCAAAATGGAAGCAGCCAATGTGCAGCCCAACAGAGTAAGTAGAAGATTATTCATTCAGACTTTTGGAAATTCACCAACGAGTCAAGACTGAAGTGTCAGATTAATGTTTGTCCTTGTTTAAATGTTGTCTAATTGCTGGTTTACCGACTGTTACACCTCCAGAAAGCCTCGGTTCCGTGTGTGCACGTGTGTGTGTGTGTGTGTGTGTGTGTGTGTGTGTTATTTAGCATTAACATCATTAAGCTGTTGATTCAGCATTATGTTCACTAGCGGTTGTGGGATTTAAGAACTGTTGCTCTTCTTATGACAGGTGACGTATCAGAGACTCATCGCTGCCTACTGTCAGAATGGAGACATTAACGGTGCAAGGTGAGAAGAGTGGATTTGCAATTCACACATACATATTTATTCTCTCACACAGTATTAGGCTCCAACTATGTCGACAATAATGTGCTCCTTCCTCCTGACTCAATATGCTGTAGAATTTAGATTTACCAGTACTAGGTTTGTTGCGATAGGTGTCGACGGTGTAACTTACCCACCATGGTACCACCCTACCCTCCTAGTTATTTAAATAAACATTTTTTAACATTTATTCATTCATTCATTCATCTTATTCCTTAATTCAGGGTCACCATGGACAGATCGCAAGTCCACACATAGACAAACAACCATTACACACACATTCACTTCTATGGGCAATTTTGACTCCCCAATCAACCTGATGTAAAGTTTATGGACTGTGGGATGAAACCAGAGTACCAGTCTGTACCCCTGCTTTTTGCCTTCTGTGTGCTGGGATAGGCTCCAACAGACCCTTGTGACCCCAAACTACACTGAGTGTGATAGAAAATGAGTGAATGTGAGATATTCATTATGGAATTCCAGTATGACAATGCCCCAGTACTCTGAACTTCATAATGTCATGATCTGTCCATGATAGACTTTTGGGAAGAAGTAAAGCCTTATATCCTGACTCCCAAGTCATGTGTGTGCAATAAGGTTTCCACAAACCTTTGGTCCTGGTGTGTATAGTTGAGAATGTTGATGGTAGTCTTTAAGGTTTCTGGTCTTTGTAGTCGCATGTACAACTTTTTGTTTACAGTAAGATTCTTGGCTTCATGAAGAGTAAAGATTTACCCATCACAGAGGCGGTGTTCAATTCCCTGGTGACGGGTCACAGCCGAGCAGGGTAAGAGCTCTTCCGTAATCAGTGGCTGTATACTATAGAATTGTATATTTTCCTTTTGTTTATATTATGGACTCTTCCTCTCCTACAATTTTATTGCACAGGGACATGGAAAGTGCTGAAAACATCCTGTCTGTCATGAGAGGGGCAGGTATTGAGCCCAGCTCAGACTCTTACCTCGCTTTGCTGGTGGCTTATGCTGAAGTGGGTGACATAACTAAAATTAAAGAGGTGAGATCATTAGGATGTGCTGTTATAAAGCAGAAGTAAAGATACTCAACTTGAACCTTTGCGTATTTATGTTTTTCCTTTTTTTTTTCTTGTTTCCAGACTATGAACACAGTGCAGAGCAAAGATGTCATTCTGATGGACAGAGACTTGATGCAGGTGTTGTTCCATCTGGCGAAATCTGGCCATCTGCAGTATGTGCCTGATATAGTGGAGTGTATGCGGCATGAGAGAGGCTACGTACCAGGTACGGCCAGCTTTTCCTTTTCTCCTTACTTTTATGTGCGATTTTATAGAAGAAAATGTGATACTTGATAACTTACTTAAAACGTCAACATAAAACATTGAACATTATGGCAAACAACCACACACACACACACACACACACACACACACACACACACACACACACACACACACACATTCGCTCCTTCGGATAATTTAGAATCACCAATTGACCTAGTCTACATGTTTAAACATGTTTTGAGATCCTTCACCTCTTATCTTTGTGTGTGTCTGTGTGTGTGTGTGCGCAGATGCCATGAACCTGTGTTTAAGTCTTATCACCCAGGGCTTTGAGGACACAGCATTTACAGTGTTGAAAACCTTTCCCGGTCTACAGACAGAGCTGCAAAATGGTGAATCGCTAAACATGGGCAATTTCTTCCTCCGTCACTGTGTGAACATGAATAAGGTGAGGTTGACCTTGACGTCTTACTAGTAATGTCTGTCACTTCTACCATAACCACGTCATACAGCAGACTGACTGCTGTAGACCATGGACTGGGTATCCAGTCACAAAGCTTTTTGTTTAGTGTCATGTTCCTGAAAATGTAGTGTCATCACAACAAAAACAGACCAGCATGCAACAGTAGACCTCATATGTCAAAAGGTTAGGCAAATTATGCAGGGTTATCAAAGTCAAATATCACAGAGGACCAAAAAACCAAATCTGCAACAAGCCAAGGGCTTGAACATAATTTGCTTAATTAGGTTGTATATCCATCTGTAAGGTGTGATGAGATATCTGGACACTAGATCTTGCGAGATACATTAAATACTTAAATATCCGACTATAACATGGCAAAAAAGTTTGTTAATTCAAATAAACAAACCCCCCGCCAACCCAGTCTTGTCGTCCTGTGTGGTCTCGTGGAATAAATGTCTCATCACATTCCTAAACACGTGTGTACGCACACATGTACTCACATGTAACTCTTCAGCTGGGTCACAGGTATATTCAGCAGTATAACCCTGTGCCACAGTTACATGTGCACAACAAGCAGTGTTTCTCTCTCAATCCCATGTTCTACTTATGCCTAAGCTCTTTCATCCTCCATCCATTGAGACTAATAATAAATGGCACACAAACGCCAGTAATGAGCATAGAATCATTAACTAAAGGAAACAATAAAATTTATTTTAATGAAAATCCAGATAAAATACATTTTCAAAGAAAAAGTTGACACACCCATGTATTCAAATTTCTTAAGCTTAAAAATAATTGAATAAAATGTTTTCTAGTCGTCTTTGTAACTTATTTGATTTGGGTATTTCTGTTACAGTCTCCGGAAAAACTGGTCAGCTACTGCACGCAGCTAAAGGAAGCCAACCTGCACTCTTCACCTCTGCAGTTCACACTGTACTGTGCTTTGGAGTCTCAGAACGCAGGTGTGATTGTGTGCGTGATTGTGTGCGTGATTGTGTGCGTGATTGTGTGCGTGATTGTGTATGCTTGCACGGCACTGATTAACTTATATTCTTTGCAGTAATGGCGGTTGAGGTGATGAAGAGGATGAAGGAAGATGGCCTTCCCATCAGACCCCACTACTTCTGGCCGCTTTTAATTAAGCATCAGAAAGACAAAAATGCAGCAGGTAAATTGTCATTCATTCTTTCATGTCATTTGTCATCTAACTTGTTTATTCCCTAATTTGGAGTCATGGCGGTCTGCTGGAGGCAGTGGTTTACCCTGGACTAGTCACCAGTTCATCAGAGGGCCATACATAGTTGAACAACCACATGCACTCGTATTCTATAGGGAATTTAGAATCCTCAATCAACCTAATGTACATCTTAATGCACTGTGGGAGGAAAACTGAGGAGCCAGAGAAAACCTATGCAAGACCCCTTGCGTAGGAATCTGCCAAAAAAAGCTTTACGTTTAAATGTTTTTGCCTTTAAATAAGACTGAATATCAGATACTCAATCATTCATTCATTCATTCATTCATTCATCTTATCCGCCTTTTCCTTAATTCAGGGTCACCTGACTTTGCTTTAATATTTCATATTGATGTTTAAGTTTTTAGGTTTCAGAATAAAAATGGTTATAGACACAGCCATAGCATGCTTTTAAGACCTTGTGCAAAGCTTTTCCTTTTTGCTTGTGTTTCGGCATGTAGCTCTTCCCATGCCAGCCATACCCAGACCCCCAGTGTCTGCATGTTCTCCCCACGCTTACGTGGGTTTCTTTCTGGTACTCCAGTTTCCTCCCACAAACATGTATATTAGGTTGATTTTGGTGATTTCTAAATTGCCCATAGGAGTAAGTGACCTGTCCAGGTTGTACCCCTGCCTCTCACCTATGTGTGCTGGGATAAACTGCCGCAGACCCCCATACCCCAAATTAGGATATAAGCCAATTAGAAGATGAATGAATGAATGGTCATTATTGAAAATAGTAAGCACCATTAAATATAATTTTTGCAAAACCAATCTAATCATGTGTGTGTGTCGAAGTGGCTTCATGCCAACTTCTAATTATAGATTATTTCCTTTTTTTGAGATACTTTATTAATCCCATGAGGGAAATTCTTTATTTTTGCATATCCCATCTTAATAATTTGGGGGTCAGTGTGCAGGGTCAGCTATTGTACAGCGCCCCTGGAGCAGGAAGGGTTAAAGGTCTTGCTCAAGGACACTACAGTGGCGGACTTCCCTGTACCGGTCTTCATTGGCGGTGGTGGGGCTTGAATCCAGGTCTTCCTGGTTTACCGATCAACAACTAACCATTAACCATTGAGCCACCACTGTCCCTAAAGCTTGAAGCATCATTTATTATATATGAAGACCTTTATAAATGAACTCTCTAAATGAAAAAAAAAATAATCATGACAAATGTATTGAAATGCAGAGGGACTTGGGTATATGAGGATTTTCACTAGATTTGTTTAAGATTTACGGTCATTGTTGCAGTTCATTTCCAAGCTGTTAAGATCAAGTTAGTGTGTACTATGGCACCATCTCACTCTCGCACGCAAAGTGTATATGATGGAATACTGAGTGACTGGTTCCCATGTAAATGCAAGCGCTCTAAGGAAATTCACTTTGGATTACACGCACCGCTGTACATGGCCATGAAATATTAAGCACCGCGTCACTTTACGTCCACAGGTGTTACCAGCAGGCAGTTTTGAAACAATCCCTTCTTCCAATCCTTAAGAAATGGATAAGAGTTTGCATTTTGATGAGATGTAGATTTGAGCAGGCGGCTTTGCGGTAGCATATGTCGGTGCTGT
The DNA here is from genome assembly GCA_026260255.1 of Pseudolaguvia tuberculata. Lineage (NCBI taxonomy): Eukaryota > Metazoa > Chordata > Actinopteri > Siluriformes > Sisoridae > Pseudolaguvia > Pseudolaguvia tuberculata. The sequence continues at coordinate 2,096 of JAOTRA010052644.1, read as the reverse complement.
CTCAGCAGCCTCAAGCTAACGTAGCGTGTCACAGCGAATCAGTGGAGGCCGTGCGTAGTCGTGAGGGCTTCCTCTTCCACCGACCGTCAGACAGGTTTTAGCTGCGCATTAGAATCTTACGTGAAAGAAACATGAAACGTCTGCTGTCTTTTGTCATCTACCGCTTCTGTCTATCTCTACCTCTTCATTCATTTCGTTTGTTTGCATCATTTATATCTTGCCCTGTTCAGCTGTTGAGAAGCAGTCACGGCTCATCAGCAGTGATTTCAGATGATCCTCAGATAGCAGGGATGCGTTGGTAGTGCTTTTCAAGGACAAGAAAAAGTGCATGATCTGCATCACTGATCTGCACTACTGATCTACCACTTTTATGCTAGGTTCACACATGCAGTTATTTTATCGTTGTCAGTTCTTGGCCTTAAAAGTTCAACAGTAAGTATTTCTAATGCTGGTTGCCATAATAGGTTTTATTGGTGGCTGGAGAATGGAGTATACTGGTAGAAGAATGCTAAGGATGGTGGTGCCGGGCAGGAGGAGAAGAGGAAGACTAAGGAAGAAGTTTATGAATGTGGCGAAGGAAGACATGGAGGTAGTTTGGGTGAAAAAGGCAGATGTAGAGGACTGTTTAGTGTGGAGAAGAATGATCCGCTGTGGTGACCCCTAACTGGAGCAGCCGAAGGGAGAGGAAGATTGGTGGGGGAAGGAACCAGCTATATACATTTAGGCTATAAAGCTTTATGATGTCATGCAAGATAAAAGAAACGCGGCGTCTTCACTTTTGTCTCGGGTTTGCCGTTCTTTACTCCCTTCATTCCAGTTTGGTACATAAGACTGTGTACTGAGTTTAAACTTTTCTCAACTACAACTCCATCCGAAGTCGAGTACTAGGTCACAATCCTTAGTCCGTCAATTACAGTATGCTAACGACTCAATACATGACCCGTTACTCCCACTCGGATTTTAAATGAACCCCAGAGAGAAGGGGCGTAAAGCACTGCCGCAGCCCTATTCAAGAGCTGTAAGGAAAAATTGTTCTTTGTAGTGGATAGCACAGTCGCCTCACAAGAAGGTCCTGGGTTCGAATCCCGAGCCGGGATCTTTCTGTGCGGAGTTTGCATGTTCTCTCCGCGCTTGCATGGGTTTCCTCCGAGTGATCTGGTTTCCTCCGACAGTCCAAAAACATGTAGATTAGGTGGATTGGTGATTGTAAATTGTCCATAGGAGTGAATGTGTGTGTGAGTGGTTTTGTCTATGTGTGGCCCTGCGATGGACTGGAAAACTGTTCAGGGTGTACCCCTGCCTTTCGCCCTATGTGCGCTGGGATAGGTGCCCCCCTGACCGCAATTTAGGGAATAAGCAGGTAAGATGATGAATGAATGTTGAAGAAATACTAAATATGTAATCTGCCTTTTGCCACGTTTGATCATATAATTTGCCGATGATGTTTCCTTCTCATGCCAGTTTGCCCAAATGCTTTTTAGAGCATTCTGATTCTATGGATTAGTATTTGAGTAGATTCTTTGGAGTCTTATATACTCTGCAGTGCTTTTGAATCAGCTTTTAACTGCTATTAGATTTTCTGTTTGAGCTGCAAATATTTGCTGTGGTATTTACATAAAACCTCGCCAACAGAAAGCTGTGATTCAGGAATCATGTGGAATTTTGCTGTAACAAGCCCACTTACACGTTCTCGTGAGGCCCAACATAAAGGAGCTCTGCTGAATTAGGCTGCTTGGCTTCACTGCTGACTTTTCCTCTTCCAACTCTATTCAAATGTTCCTGTTCACTTGATTCCAGTTGGTTCTGGTTTATTAATAAGGAAAGCAGACAAACTTCTTTCACAAACCTGGAATATATTGATTGCAGGCTCTCCGCTTCCATTGAGGAAGAAATGTCTGATCGACTGTTAGTCTTTTCTTGTAAGCGAAGCAGCTGTGAATTGAACGCTGGGATGGATATCTCAGTTTATGTTTGCCATATGTGGGGTTTAATGGCAGATAAAAGCACAGCTTATATTTTATTGAGAGAGAGAGAGAGAGAGAGAGAGAGAGAGAGAGAGAGAGAGAGAGAGAGAGAGAGAGAGAGAGAGAGAGAGA
>JAOTRA010052615.1:0-18647 GCA_026260255.1 Pseudolaguvia tuberculata | reverse complement strand
CACACACACACACACACACACACACACACACACACACACACACACACACACACACACACACACACACACAAGAAAAGTCTGACTTTATAAGTGCACGGATTACAATTTTAATATAAAAATTATTAGAAGACTATTATTAAAGCGCCTTCATTAATTGCCCAATATTCGAAGTGGTTCTTATCCAATTTGGTGCAAAACACAAAGAAAAGATGTTTCATTCACACATTCATTAAACGGTGGATAGGATAAGTTGGAGGTTAATAAATGCCACATAATTGTAACGATCATGAATTCAAGCTAATTTTCTCTCATCTTAAATTAATATCAAATCCAAAAGAAGGAAGGAGGGAGAAAGAGGGGGGGCGGCGGGGTGTCCATTAGTAATCCCAATACTTCGTGTGTCTATAAAATGAATTTATCTCACCCTTTCCGGACGTACAGATGTGCAAAAACAGCCAGTTTATTTTGCCATCATGTTAAAATCCTTCCTAACCCATCACTCAGAGGAGCTTCTTCAATCCTTAAGGTAAAACCAGGAGGGGAAAAAACCATCCAATGCGCATTGAATCTCTTGGTTTTCTTTTCTTCTCTGTGTGTTCAAGGTTTATTAATTACACAGAAGAAAGAAGAGAGAGATGAAAATGGACGCAGAACTCAGCACCGACAGCGGAGAGAGAGAGAGAGAAAGAGAGAGAGAGAGAGAGAGAGAGAGAGAGAGAGAGAGAGAGAGAGAGAGAGCAGCTGGAAAACGCGGACTGGAGAAAGATCACCGCGGGATCGGAAAAACCCCCTGAGTTAAAAATAACAACCAGTCTGGTCCCAAACCACGCCCTTTCCCAGCTGCCTTAATCTGATTGGTTAGTAAAGCCAGCCAGCAGGATACAGACCTGCATTCAAACCCAAGATTCTGAATGGATGTTTCTGGTTATATAACTCTAAGGTTATTTTGTCAGGTGTTTCACTGTTATATTTGGGTGGTTGCCAGAGAAATTTTTATTAATGATACAGTTCAGAAAACTACAGACAATTGAAAAAATAATAATAATATATTGCAATGCAACTAATTCAATTCAATTCAATTCAATTTTATTTGTATAGCGCTTTTTACAATAGTTATTGCCTCAAAGCAGCTTTACAGAATGAACTAATAAAAATATCATTATACCAGAGGTGGGCATTAAGTAGAATTTTGTAAAAGATTTTAAATATATATTTTGTTTTGCATGTTACTATTTGGAGTGGCGCGATGGTGTGGATAGCAAGGTCGCCTCACAACAAAAAGGTCCCTGGTTGGTTCGACTTCTGGGTGGGGGATCTTTTTGTGCGGAGTTTACATGTTCTCTCTGGTTTCCTCCCACAGTCCAAAAACATGCAGTTTAGTTGGATTGGTGAATGTGTGTGTGAATAGTTGTTTATCTAGGTGTTTCCATGAGATGGACTGGCGACACGCCCAGGGTGTACCCCTGTCTCTTGCCCTATGTGAGCTGGGATAGGTATCAGCAGACCCCTGTGACCTCAAATTAGGGAATAAACGGATAAGAAAATGAATTAATGAATGTTACTATTTGAATGTTGATTCATTCATTCATCTTCAATCCGCTTATTCCCTAATTCAGGGTCTCACTGGAGACTATCAAAGCACACATAGGGCGAGAATCAGGCTAGACCCTGGACAAGTCGCCATTCCATCTCAGGGCCTCACATAAACGAACAACCACACACTCACTTCTATAACCAATTTAGAATCACCAATCATCCATTTGTACGTTATTCACATGGGAACTCTGAACAGAAAGACCCCTTTCTCAGGAATCCAACCTGGGACCTTATTGTTGTGAGGCAACCGTGCTGACCACTAGATCACTGCAACAATTATTAAATGTTAATGATGAAAATATACAGTAGTTTTATTAATTAGTATCCTGATACATGTTTTTGGACTGTGGGAGGAAATGCCTGTACATGTCTGTGGTATTTACGGTATGTTTATTTATGTTCTGATGATGGAATGACACATTCAGATTGTACTTTTGGACAAGAAAACAAGAAGCAAAAATGCGCTGATAAATTCTATACTTTAATCTATAGTATAGTAAATATGGAAATGTGACCCATCTCCTTTCCTCGATTGATATAAAGGGAGACTTCGGGTTGGGATTAGAGTTAAAGATAAGACTGAAATGATTGGATTAATTAATAGTCCAAGGACTAAGCACAGATTATACTAGAGCGATAAGCTAGCTGCAATGCTTAGGCAATTAAAATGTACAAGAGAAGGCAAAATAAAAGTCTGAGATGAGGGGAAAAAATGTAAACAATTTATTACATAAAAAGTCAATATTTTCATGAAAAACGTGACGTCAAGCAGTTTGATGAAGATGAACTGAAGAGTTTGTGCATAGACACAAAGCATATATATATATATATATATATATGGAGATCACTGGAGCTCCTTTAAACACAGTCAATTTATTCCACTACAGTCACCACGTGTTTCTCCTTCTCGGTCACCACGGGAACGGAGCCTGGCTTGCTGTGTTTGCGTACGTTTTGTTCCCTGAAAAAAAGAGAAAGAGAAGGGAGGAAGGGCAAAGAGAAAGACAGACAATGATAAGGACTCATGACTCAAGTAGACGCTCATTTTTTCCTTAGCACAGTTGAAATGGGTCAAACAGCGCGCACACACACACACCCTATACACACTATTGTACTGACTATATTACTGACAACTTGCTTTGGCATGTAAAGATCTGGATGCAGGCTTTAACCAGCTTTGGTGAATCACTAACAAAATGGCAAAGGAGCCATTAAACAGGACCTGGAAAATAAATATTAATGCAGCTAACTATTGCAATATTGTTTTCTCAATAACATACCCACATTCTAGTTGTTGGCAAACAAATCTTAATGAAGCTCTTTTCTATCTGGGAGTGCCGTGTATGTGCAGAGGGGCAAGTGCGCATGGGGAAATTAGGTAAATGTTTAACTTTCGTGTTTTTGGTGGCCGTTTTTTGTTGGAAGACAATCTTCCAAAAAATAACCAAAAAAAAAAAAAAAAACCCCAACAGTGACCAAAAAATTTTTAGTGCATGGGTACTTCCAAAAAAAAAAATCAGATCCGGCAATGGCTTACTCTTTTCCTCTGCATGCTCAGAGGCACTAAAGCCTGGCACACAACTAAGAGATCTGGGAGGACCATTCTGCTGCCGGTGGCAGCTCTGGTGCCAAAATGCTGAGAGCCAAAATACATAAAACACAACCAAGATTCTTAACGTTATAAAGCTTTCAACATTGGTAGTTCGTAAGTTAAAAAGTTTACACTTTTGCCAAACACCTATGTGGCAGGAAACAGTGAATTGCTGTTTATCCGCTAGTTTAACAGGATTTTTGCAGCATTACTTAAGCTTAACAAGCCAATCCCACTGATGCAGTGCATGGCAGAAAAGCCTGCAGATGCATGCTTCAATTACTGTTTACACCAAACAACGAGTGACTGTGGCACAGATATTTAAGCCAAATGGGCTGAACTGGCAGTTTAATGTGCAGGAATTAAGAACCTCCAGTAAGTTGCAGGTGCTGATGAGACAGGTAGCACACTGGTCTAGACTGACAAAGATTAGGGTGACTCAAATAACCACTTTTCACACCCCGCCGACATCCACACCAGTCAAGCATAAACAAGAACCTGAGGCTAGAGGAAGCACAGCCTCACCAAATTTGGACATCTGAAGAATAAACCAAGATCACATGGTCGATTTAAAACGATGCTGTTTGGACAGTCGGTGATTGTGTAATAGTAAGCGAGACAGGGTGCAATGCGGCAAATTGATGCATAGATCCAACCCTTCCAATCATCATCCAAAGCATAACTATGCAGTTTTTCCAGGTACAGTTAGTAACAGTCCTATTCGACGTCCTATAGTGACTTAAGACGTTCAAGCAACAGAACAAAACATGTTTCCAAAGAAAACCCCTTATTGTCCCTTTAACCTATACATCCTAGCTCTGATGATACGAGTGATATGATGATATGCAGCTACAATTCACACATTTCTAAGCTAAATCAAATGGAGTAGCTTTGTCATTTGGTAAAACAGGATCTGCTAACAAACCTGATGCAGAACAGAAGCGGTTCCCGCACCAAGTGAAGTGTGTAGGCTGTTTGGTGCATATGACAAATCTCACTTTGCTACATGAAATAAATCGACGTTTCAATGTTTAGCTCTGAAGCACTTACTTCCTACGTCGTGCATCCTTCATCTCCCGCAGCTCTCGTCTCTGTTTGTAGATGTCTCTGGGCAGGTGGCGATGGCGGGCGATGCGCTTTACCTGCGGGTGGTGTTGGAACTTTTCCTTTAGCTTCTGGTTGTAGTGTATGGCAGCTTTTTCTGTAGATGAGAGCTGTGGAAGGAGAGAAGCAGCAGTGAGGTGAGATTTCAGTGCATTACTTCGTACAGTTGCAATAATTAGGCCTTATAGACAAACTTTGCTATTAGCTGATTAAAAGTAATTCCTACTGCATATCCACTGATTGGACTCCTAAATAGTCAACAGGCAAATCTTAAACAGGATATACCTTTGCAACACCTCACCTCCCCCATCTCCTCCTTTATTTGCGCTTAGCTCAGTGTCATTCTGTTGCCATTGTTGCATGCTGTGTTCTTGGGAGATTTTTGCTGCTCTTCTATTCTTAAAATAGGAGGGCCGCCATTTTAAGTTGAAGCTCTTGGCTTTCATTTAAAAAGACTAAACTTTACTGCCAAATGTAAATTCAGAAGTTGACCTAGAAACATGTCCATGTTTTTATTAATAAACTACTAACAACATATTCTGCTTATTCTAGTTATTGTCATGTAAAACAAGCTAGAGGAACTACACACACAAAAAATATCCACCGACAGACTGAAGATACCAGGATCACCAGCCTCAGTCTCATTAGCTTCAGCATTCAATAAACCCCTCCCCTCCCCGCACGTCTAAGTGCCCCTACACTGAAAGCTTTTATACTAATTAAAAGCAATGATTTCTTTACCCAAATAAATGCAATTTATTTAAGGATAATAGCTGCTGATGCCAACGAAGAGCTCTGCTTCACTCGACAATACCAAAAGGCCTGTTAAACCATAATGACACTGATTATAGTGACCAGCATATAAAGCCGGTAGAAAAACTAGAGCACCGACATCATCATCACATCAACCTCTGTGACGGCTCCCTTTCCAGTGACGGTCATCACAAGGAAACTGCTAATCTGATAAATCAAAAAGGTCATGACAATGCTCGCCAGCTGCTAGAATAATTCTAAGAAACAATTATTGTAAAATAAAGAAAATGTTATGTGCTAGATTTCAGTATGTACTTCCCGATTGTTAAAATCTGTATGTTTCATATAGTTATAACTAGTATAAATGAAATTCAAACACCATGATAATATAGTCGTGTGTCATTCGAGGTCACAGCGATCATGTTTATCTGGACAGTTAGTGGAATTTTTAAGCACTAAAAACTATTTAAAAGTGCCACATCACCGCTTTCTGCTGCTTCCGCATATGACTAGACGTCCTTCCGCCGTGCCCTTGTGGGATAGTAAAGTTTACGTTGTATGCATACCTCGTAATCCAGGAGGAAGCAATAGATCATCCGGACACCAATGCTTACTCTCATTCAAATACTTTGGGCATGTACTTGCCTGGCACACTCAGTTTCACCTACTATATAGTATGGATTTTGTATGAGATTTCGGACAGAGCCATTACCTTTTAATTATTCATTAGTTCAAGCTATGAAAATCGCATATAGATTATGTGATCTCCCCCAAAGAGAGATATACATGCTTAAGCTGTGCAATGAATTGTTATTATGGATTAATTTGAGTTTATGATTTATGTCAATGTTGGAAAAACAAAAATCGATTTTTTTCCATTAGTGCCCCATATTATTAGATATTATTTAACTTATTTTATATATTAAAAGTTCCTCCTAGAACCATTTACCATTTTAAATCAACCCACCATATACAAACAATAAGCTTTACTGTTGAAATAAAGTAAACTAAAGTCACGTACAAAATGCTGCTTCATATGTTTCAGAGTAAAGGAGAAACAGCTGCCATCCCTTTATCTCAATCACACAAGTCATGTGGCCCCAGCGCTTCCCAACACTGCACTGTCATCCACGGAAAACTCTCCAAGATTTGAGCTTGATTCAGCGTCTCTTCTGCATTTAATTAAAAGCCTCTCAATTGTTTGATGCTTCATTATATTGCTAAGCGGCTCGGCTTTAAGTGATTGGATGATTTGTGCTGAGAGGTGCACTGCTTGTCCAGTAGAGTTAAGATCGACAGAATAAATCTAAGATAATTTAATGTACAGTATATATAGTGGCGTGATGAGCCAAAGACAGGAAATGGAGTCCATTGGGGATAAATTGACTGGTGAATAAGATTGAAAAATAAATAAATAAATAAAATTATGAAAATTTAAATGCTACACATTACATCATAGTTTAGACCAGACTGCGCTGTTTGAGTGTAGTTTCTTCCCATTGCTAGTGTTTATTCAGCATTGTAAAATCACATTAGAGCACTCTGATAACAGAAGGTCCTTTCATAGCTGCAATAAAACCACTAATTTACTTATTCTGATTGCACATTTTTTCAAGCGCTTGGCAGCAGATTAATAGTTTTGGTATGTTTTGATTAACAAAAACTGTCACCTGACCAAAGTTCAAGTCACACACAAATTAAAAAATAAAATAAACTCATTCATACATTCGAAGAGATAAACACTAGAGAAGAAGATAAACTGCTGGTGGGAAGTGGTGGCTTGAGGTTAAGGTGCTGGACCAACACCAGAAAGACCAGGGTTCGATTCCCAGTACCACCATGCCACCACTTTGGACTCCTGACCTTTAACCCCCAATTGCTCAGTTGTAAGTCGCTCTGGATAAGGATACAGTTACGCCAAATGCTTAACTGTCACTGTTACAGCAGATCATTCCTAATTTGATCCTCTGCAATAAAAGTACTCACCATTCCTAGCTTTTCCGAGGCATTGGCCTTCCAGATGCGGATGTTCATCTCATCTGAGCCGCTTAGAATGTACTTGTTGTCCGCTGACCATCTCACACAGATGACGTGCTGCATGCGTTTAGTGTGGTACACCTCTCTGAGAACATGAATATAAAATTACAAACAGATATATAAATAATAAATTATCTGCTTAGCAAATGGACTTGTTTTTAACGTTCTCAGCAATTAACTATTCAAATAATTAAACGAGAAAATGAAATGCAATTACATTTTTTACACAACACCCAGCCCTAACATATATACACACACACTTCTCCTTTCGTTTAGGGGTTGCTACTGTGGATCACTCTTCTCCACACTACCCTGTCCTCTACATCTGCCTCTTTCACCCAAACGCTGCAATACAATAATAAAAATGTAGTAACATTGCAATTATAAGTGAATGCAATATTTTGATCTAGATTATGCGACTGGGATCATAATCCTGCATAATCCTATTAACATAGGTGGTATCGTGTTTATTTGAAATATACAGGCATGAACAGTATATAAATACTTTAATGTCTCTCTCTCTCTTACCTGCTGTGGCCACTGTGTTTAGGGAAGATGCGAACAGTTTTGTCGAAACTGGCTGAAACAAACTCTCTCCCTGTAGGTGAATAGTCGACATCCAGCACAGCAGAGACGTGGTCCATGTGTACGGTTACTGGTGTGTCCAGATTTCTCATGTCATAGGTGTACAAACTAATCAAAACAAAACATTTACTCTCATGATCCTACATTTTACTACTCCTTTTCTTCACATGAAGCTAAAGGTCATGTGACTCACTTATAGTCCTCATTGGCACATGTGAAATAATACGCTTCCATAGGATTCCAGCAAAGGGTGTTGCTTCTCAACTGCATTACAACCTGAAACAAAGGGCAGTGTTGACGGGATAATCATCATCATCATCATCATCATCATCTTCTTGAAAAAGATTGCCAAAGATAATTAAAAGTGAATTATAAGAGCTTGTTCAAACCTTTTTAAGTGGATTAGACTCTCTCATGTCATACAGTATGATACTTCTGTCTGAGGCACAGCTGGCAAGGAGTTCAGTCTGAAAAAGCATATATGATATTTAGCCACATGTATTTGGACTGTGGGAGAAAACCGGAGTAAACCTACACCACTTCTACACAAAAAAGGTCCCTTCTTGCTGTGAAGGCAACCATGATAACCACTAAACCCACTAAGCCACTGTGCTACACAAACAGCCACATAATACTTGTAATGATCACAATGATGGAAATGCTATGAATTAATTTGCTCCTTATTGTTCCTATTATGCAAATATATTCTAAGCATTGATGATTCGGTCATCAAGATGTGACATGTAATATCGTAAGATAGTGTACGACTGTTGGATTGATTTACACTTCAGTGACTCCATTTTGTAAACATCAAATCAAGGCATTAAATAAATCAAATCAAGGCATTAAATAAATTTACTGTGTGTATGTGTGTGTGTGTGTGTGTGTGTATTTTACCTCTATGGGATTATAACGAATGCAGCTGAAGCTGTCCACCCCCCAACTGAAAGAGCGAATGGGGCTGGTCCGCTGCTCGTCCCAGATGTCCACTGTTTGGCCACACGTTGCAAAAGAGCCTTCGGTCCGGTGATGATCAATGCCTGTAAACACAGCCTGCAATAGGAAAAAAAAACGGTACAGTTACTGAAGGAGTTCATTCGCACTGGTAAAGGTTAAAGGATGTGGAAGGATGACACGAGAATAAACAAAATACTAAAATTAGGCAACCCAAAGAATTAATTAAGTGTTTATCTTTATTATTTTTAGATTTACAATAATAGGGTGGTCTCGTGTATATACACAAGTTAAAACCGAGCTCACACTGGACATTTCCAGTTAAATAAAATGTTTGGCATGCTACATACTTAAATAAAAAGCTCCTTTGGCTGCTCCCGTTAGCGGTCGCCATAGCAGATCGCTGTGATCCGCATATTCAACTTGGCAGAGTTTTTTTTTTACGCTGGCTGCCCTTCCTAACGCAGCCCTCCCATTTATCCGGGCTCGGGACCGGCACTAACTTGTGCCAAATTTTCCACCTAATGTACATGTTTTTAGACAGTGGACACCACATAGAAAGATCCCAGACCTGGGAATCGAACCCGGGAACCTTCTTGTTGTGAGGCAACTGTGCTATCCACTGCTCCACCGTACCGCCCCATCCAAAAATCTTGCTGTGTAAAAAATTTCGGAAAAAATACATAGGCGATGACCTGCAGCCAATGAAAGAGCAAGATACAAGGTAGCTAGAAGTTCAGGCAAGAATTATAGATGAAGATATAAGCAAGCATGGCTTTGGGTTCCTATCTTTTTTTATCCTTCACTGCAAGTCAGTGCTCCTTATATATATATATATATATATATATATATATACACATCTCAAATCAGCTCATCGCAAGACGTCCGAGGTTCACATCAGCCAGGATTTCACCTGGACACAACACCACACAGTTGGTGAAGAAATGGCTGTACTTCCTGAGTAGGCTGAGGAATGTCACCAAAGATCCTTAGCAACTTCTACAGCTGTGTTGTATCCTGACCAACTATCACTTTGTGGTACGGCAGCTCCACCGTAATGGACCTCAAACTCCTGCAGAGAGCGGTGAAAACTGCGTCTAAGATCACAAGGACTCCTATGCTCTCCCAGCAGAGCATCTACCAACAGAGTCTACAGGAGAGCTGCCTCCATCATAAAAGACCCCTCACACCCACAAAAAGGACTGTTCACACTTCTCCCCTCTTGCAGGAGGTACAGGAGTGTGAAGTGAAGGACCACCAGACTGGGGAACTCTTTCTTTCCATCTTCCATCAGACTCTTCAACTGCTGACAGGAGTCTGTAACCCTCGCACACTGATTATTGCACTACTGTCTACACCACCACTTATTTATATTTATATTTGTTCAAATATACATTCGTATTGAATAACAGTGTTGGTAGAACACTGTCAACATCTTGATAGTCTTTGCACAATTTCATTCATTCTCTGCTAAATTTGCATATGTAACACAACTTGCACATTTATTTATTTATTTGAGTCTACCCGGATTTTATGCCCTCCATTTAAATTATTTTGCAACTTTTGGCATTCGGTATGGACAGCAAAGTAAGAATTGCATTGTACACCTTTTTCCTTTACTGTACACATGACAATACACCTTGAACATTGAACCTTGAGCATGTGTTAAGATTATAATTATTATTTGGTAGAGTAGAATAGAGAAGACTGATATGGCTAGATATATTTCCAAACACACTAAGTAAGGAAAAAAAAACCCTCAAAGAATGTAGTAAGTTGAGGGAGTCGAGAATGACGTGCATACAGGCATTACAGAAAAACTGACATGTTAATGTGAAAGGGTTCCAAATGACCATAGACCAGCTCTTGTAAACTCATTCACCTTCCCAAGTATAGTAGTCAACGGCTCCTCACGCTGCCTATAACCGGGGGCTTCCATGTTCCACTGTTTAATAGTCTTATCATCTCCTACCTGCAACAGGAAACATGATGGGGATAAAAAAAAAAACACTCCAGAGACCATGTTGTAATCACAATAGACAGACACAAACATGCTGAATTACCGTGAAAAACGAGGTACCACAAAAGCGAGAGCACATCCCTCTGACGAAGCCTTCGTGAGCTTGGATGGTTCGTAGACATTCCCGCTTGCTCAGGTTCCAAATCTTCACCTATTAGAAAGAAAACAATATATAATAATATAAGATAACTGGAACCATAGAGACATAATAGAGGATAGAAAATAAATGTTATTAAATATTAGACATTAAATAAAATTTGGAGATTTAAACAGCGTTCAGCATAGAATATTCCAGAAGTAGAATAAACCTTTATTATGGCCACACACTACAGTACATCCCACTGTGATTCTTCACAACCTTCTCCTGGAATAGAAAGGGGGGGTTCAAAGCCCAATGGCAGTTTGGTGTTGATGGGGATCATTAGAGACCGATTAAGACTGTTCCTAGACATAATACGGCATAATGAAATTTGTTTCTCTGCATATCCTGTCTTAGAAAGTTGGTGTCAGAGCGTAGTGTTGCGATACAGAGCCTCTGGCAAAGAAAGGGTAAAGGGTTCAAGGACCAAACAGCAGCGGAGCTTAAACTCTTAAAGGTTTAAAGGCAATAACCCGAGAGGGGGAAAAAAAAAGATAGGGGGAAATAAAAATCTCATCATCTGTGCCAAAATGCCCTGACCAGACACAGTATGTACCTGGCCATCACAAGATCCCGACAATACAGTGGCGAGACTCTTGGAGTGTTTGGTGATGCAGTTGATGCCGTCTTTGTGTCCATCCAGTGATGCCACGAAGGGTTTGGCGAAAACCCGGTCCAGCTTTGTGGCGTTCAGAGCTCGGGTGTACTCCCTGGGAACCTCAAAGGGGTGTAGGGTAGGATCATAATTCCTGGGAACTTTAGATAGGGAAAAAGAACATTTGTTCAAACATAAAAAAAAAAAAAAACATGTAATGAAATGATCATGGTGTGTATTTTATGTGCTTACTAAAAATGTCAGTCTTTCAGTCAGCACACACGCGCACACACACACACACACACACTCACACTCACACACACTCACTCACTCACTCACTCACTCACTCACTCTTATGGGAAATTCAGAATCACCAATCAACCTAATGTACATGTTTTTGGACTGTGGGAGGAAACCAGAATACCCAGAGAAAACCCACACAAGGGCAGCGTGAACTCTGCACAGAAAGACCCCTTCTCCCGCTTGCGTGGAATCTATTAAACTAAATGATGCTGTGATACCTTCTAACGCTAATGCAAAACCTTTCTGCTTTAACCCTCGTGTATTATTAGCTTAGCATCGAGAGTTCACTCACCGCGCTGGAGATCTTTAGAAGTTTCTCGAACATAATCATCCGGGTTCCGACAAAGCACTTTGACCTTCATACCGTTTTCACCGTACGCGTTTTTGTTTAACAACTAAACAACCACGTTTAAGTTAATAAAACAAACTAACAAGGCTAAACCATGTGTATTAACGTGACGCGACGGCTGTAGGTCACGTGTTGTCGTAAAAACATTGAGTAGCGTATAACCGATAAAGTAGCTCTGCTGCCCTCTACTGGCAGCATTTACATTAATGCAAGTCTACACAACTCAACGGTTTATAGAACATCCTAACTCATTCATTCATTTTCTTGCCCGCTTATTCCCTTATTCGGGGTTACAGTGTTCTGCTGAAGCCTATCCCAGCGCACATAGGACGAGAGGTGGGGGTACACCCTGGGTAAATCGCAGTCCATCGCAGGGCCACACATAGACAAACAACCATTCACACACACATTCACTCCTATAGGCAATTTAGAATTCCCACTCAACGCAATGTACACGTTTTTGGTCTGTGAGGAAAACCGGAGAACATGCATTCATTCATCTTCTATCCCACTTATTCCCATATTCGAGGTCTGTGGATTCTGCTGGAGCCTGTTCCATCTGTCACCGGGGACCTTTATAGGTGGAGTTTGCATGTTGTCCATCGCGCTTGTATGGGTTTCCTTCGGGTTCTCGGGTTTCCTCTTACAGTCCAAAAACATGTACATTAGGTCGATTGGTGCTTCTAAATTGCCTATAGGAGTGAACGTGTGTGAGTGGTTGTTCATCTATGTGTGGCCCTGCGGTTGACTGGTGATCTGTCCAGGGTATACCCTTTCTCTATGTGCGTTGAGATTTCAACAAAAACCCATGTGACCCCGAATTAGGGAATAAGCGGTAAGAAGATGAATGAATGAATAAAGTGTTCTGTATTGTATATTTTATACATACCGCTTGGGCCCGGTAGAGGGCGCTCTGAGCTAGCACACCGTACATAATAACTGTCTGAAGAAGAAGCTTCATCCTGTCGTTAGGACAGAACAGGGATGTGATATTATCGGGTTTTAGAAAATGGATGTTTTTGGAAGCACTTTTGATGATTCGGTTTTTGAAACATCGCGGAAAAGGGATTTATGCACGGAACTTCCGGTTTATACACCGAAAATTTGCGAGCCAGAGGTGAGCAGTGGAATCTGTAAAAAGCGAAAAGTCTAAACAGCAACATTTCAATAATATTCGTATTAATAATAATGTTTTTAATCTGCCTGTTTGGATTAAAGATATGACAGCAGGATCCATTTACGGGATTCGACTCTTTTTGTCAGAATCATTAAACGGTTACAAGTCTCACGATTCCTCTGAATAATTTGTATTCAGTAATTATGGCTGCTTTGCCACGGTCCGTCCACTAGAGGGCACTCGGTTGTTATTATTATCACAACAAGAATGTTCTGGGTTCGATTAACGGGCTGAGGAATCTTTCTGTATGGAGTTTGCATGTTCTCCCAGGGCTTGCGTGGGTTACCTCCGTGTACTCCTGGTTTCTCCTGCCATTCAACAACATTAAGATTAGGTTGATTAGTGATTCTAAATTGTCCATAGGATTGAATGTGTGTGTGAATGGTTTTGTCTATTTGTGGCCCTGTGATGGACTGACGACCCGTCCAGGGGGTACTCCCACCTCTCGCCCTATGTGAGCTGGGATAGGCTCCAGCAGACCCAGGGACACCAGACGATGAATGAATGACGGCATAAATGTAAGTCGCTCTCAGGGGTCCAATCAGTGGTAACTTTGTGATGCCGGGATTCGAACCCTGATCTTCCACTTCTTCTTCTTCTTCTTCGGCTGTTCCCGTTAGGGGTCGCCACAGCGGATCGCTCTTCTCCACACTACCCTGTCCTCTACATCTGCCCCTTTCACCCCAACTACCCAACTACTGCGCTACCACTTCCATGTTCTGAAAATTGTAATTAGAATTGCATGTATTCTAATCTATAAAGATCATCATTTGGATTAGCTAATATTATTAATATAGTATGTTCTGTGGCTAACACCGTCCCCCCCAACCCCTCCACCCCCATAGTGGTTTTGTCACCATGAAAAATTCGAAGATGAGCTAGAGGAACAGAAAACCCTGAAATTCCAGGCAGATCTGAAATACAGGCAAAAACACTATCAGGTGAGTCCATGCAACAGGCGAAAATAATCATGTGACTCTTCATTGTCTACCATTTAACACCGGGGCTTCTAATACCTTATGTACAGGAAGCTGTTGAGGATTACACCGCCTGTCTACCTCTGGTACCTAATAACAATCTGTCTATGAAAAGAGACGTGTTGGAAGGAATAGCAAGGTGCTACAATCATCTGGGGAGAAGCGGACCAGCCCTAGAGATCTGTGAGAAACTGGTAGGCTTAGATCGTGTATAAATGATTCAGAGGAATATTTGTCATTTTTCTGAGCATCCATCATCAGTAACACTGCAACAGGGTTAATAGATCTTACCATAACGTGTAAGGAATGAAGCATAATAAGGCGTGCTATTATTTTATAGTGCGTCGTCACTTCTGTGCCCTTAAGTGTTAAATTCCCCTGCCTTCCTACTTAACACTATATCGTCATTTTTAATTCTTTTTTAAATGCTATCTTTAATGTTGGTCGCTTTCCAAGCGTCACCTTTTTGGTTTGATAAACTGCCCTGTAAAATAAAAACATAAAAACCTACCCAACCGCACCAGCTCCACAAGGTTAGACACTTACACGCTGTTACAATAAACTTAGAGAAATTGTCATTTTAATAAATTTCAAATCGTGTTTATTTCTTTAAAAAACAAAAAACAACAACTGTTGTTAGCTTGTTTTACTAGTTCCCATTATTATAACATTAAGAGGATGGACATTGACACAAGCATGGGAGGTGCTATTATTTATTACATTGCAAAAATAGTTTTTCTTTTAAATTATTTTCTCAACAATTATACCATTTGGAAAAATACATCCTTGTCCAGAGCAATAAGAAAAAGTGCCCTTAATTATTGCCTTGATCCATCAGTTAATACACTAATACATCACTTGTCGCTTATTTTATATATATTAAATCATTTATGATTTTTTTTAATTTTTTTTTATTTTACATTGTATTTTTTTAGGGGGGAAAAATAGAAACTTAAAAGTCTGTCTTTGCAACTTTTTAAAATATTTTTCTCCTTAATATTTGCAATAATTTCTAAACACAATTTAATGTAAGATTATGTATTTTGGCTGGTCAGAGAAACGATGCGACCAACACTTGCCACCTGACTTGCGTCCTGCAGCTGGAACAGAACATCTATGAATACAGTGGAAATGTGAAAAGCAGCATCTCTAGTCTAAAAGTACTTTGCTCTGTTCATCCGTTTAACCCTTGGCACTGGCTGAAACTAGCCACCAGCTACCAAAACCTGTTGGAACAGTCAATCCCTCTTATAAAGCTAAAAGACTCGTCACACACACCACAAGTTTTCAGTCAGCATACAGAGGACACAGAGACAGAAACAGAGGTGTGGCTGAAGACGGGCATGTGTTTTATAAGGACAAGGTTAGTGGGGTACCTAAAGTTCACTAAACAGCCTTAAAATATAAACAACGTGTCTCAGATTTTTGTGGGTTTGAGCGAATAGATTAAGGATCATTTTTAAGGCGTGACCCTAAATTTCTATTATTAAAATGTAATCATTCTGAAGCCTATTTGCTGTAAGTGAGTAATTGCATGTCATTTTGGCATTTTGGTCTTTTGCCTTTTAAGGCTGCTGATTGAAATCCTGATGATTCAGCAGTTCTCATTTATCTTGGAAAAGAGCAAAAAAACCCTTCAGGCCATTGACGTGTCTCTGTCAAAAATGCAGTTTAAAGAGGACACACTCCAAGTTATTTCTGAGGTGAGGCAGTGACTTATACATTTGCAATACATGTTATATAATAACAAGGAATATAGCTGAACAGCATAGGATGTGACCATGTTGGTTAGGGTTGTGTATTGGCAAGGGCATCACAATGTCACACTATGTCATGTTAAAATACGTACTGCAAAAAAATAATAGCTAAAAATATGATATACCAAGATGATATGATATTAGTTTTGCTGGTGAGACACTGGAGGTATGTTTCGGCGGACGACTACAGGAGTGGAAAAGGAAGTCGTTTGACACGCTAAACTGCCATTGTGGAGCCCCTGTTCACCTGACCATCATATCCATATGCGGTTCCTCTCCAAACTGTTGCTACAAATATGGAAGCTCTGATTTTACCACCTTTGGGATGAACTGGAATAGTGACGTCACCCCAGACCTCCTTACTTGAATGTCTGATCTTATTAATACTGTTGAAGGTGAACAAAGAGATATCTCACATTCAAAAACATTAGATTGAAAAATCTAGAGCTTCATCCAATAGCAAAACTGGGAATCGATCCGGAAGATTCAGTCATTCATCTTCTTACCTGCTTATTCCCTAATTCGGGGTCTGCTGCGCCTATCCCAGCACACATAGGGCAAGAGGCAGGGGTACACTCTGGACGGGTCGCCATTCCTCAATCCGGAAGATGATGTATGAAATTGTACTTTTGGCAGTGTAGTGTAAACGTTACTCTGGCTAGAGTTGCTTCCACACAGACAGACTATCTAGACGAATGATCACTATAACTAAAATACATTTTGAATAATTTCACCTGTCTTGAACTTGAGCATTGTTTGTCATAAACACAGGTGATGGCTGACGATCTAAATCCTGAGAAGATGCGGGAAGAGAAACAAGATGGTGAAGGGTTATTGGGTCTCACCATTAAGGACTTTGAGGAAAGATGGTGGAATAAAGTGCAAGCCGGTCTGCTGATTAAACAAAATAGTCAAAAGGATATGGAGGCAGTGAGAATTTAATTGTAAATACAGAGTTTATGCTTGTTTTAATGATGTCGTTAGAAAGAATGTTTCACAAATAAAGTTTTTAAATTTGTACTCAATGATCTGTAAATATATTTTTATACATTAACAAAAAAAAACCACAGCAAGCATTAATGGGATCCTTTTAAACACTAATCAAAATTCATGTAATAAAAAAAAAGCCTTTGTGGAAGTTTAGCTGTGTTTATAGGTGATCATTGTAAATTTCAATTTCAAGTGTTTTAGGTTCATTCATTCATCTTCTAGACCGGATTGTTCCTTAATTCAGGGTTACGGTTGACTGTTGGAGGCTCTCTGAAATAGTAATCAACAGGAGGGGTACACCCTGGGCAGACACAGTCCGCACACTCACTTCTTTGGGCGATTTTAGGAACACTAATCAACCTAACATGTTTTTGTACTATGGGAGGAAACCTGAGTCTTCTTCATCTTCTGACTGCCCCCATTGCTGCCTCTCTCACCCCAACTACCTGCATATCTTCCCTCACCACATCCATAAACCTCCTTCTTGGTAGCCCTCTTTCCCCCTCCTGCCCGGCACCTCCATCCTCAGCATTCTTCTACCAATATACTGCATTTCCCTCTGCACTTGTCCAAACCATCTCAACCTGTCCTCCCTCACCTTGTCTCCAAAACATCCTACATGCGCAGCCGTCCCTCTAATAAGCTCATTTCTAATCCTCGTCATCCTCGTCACTCCCAATGAAAATCAACATCTTCAACTCGCCCACCTCCAACTCATCCTCCTGGGAGGAAACCGGTGTATCCAGAGAAAAGCCACGAAGGCACGGGGCCACTTCAAAAGCACCTTCCTGTAAATAAAACCTGGGACTTGTTATTTAGTTATTTCAATTTAATATTGTTTAATATTAATAATAATAATTTGTGTATGAGAACTTACAGCGTGATGTCACAAGTACTTAAAAGAAAAAGGTTATAAAATAAATCTTATTTAAACATTTATTAAACACTAGCATTTAAAAATGTCCACCATAAATGTCTTTACACTGGTTTTATGCAAGTGATAAAGAATTATTGTAATATTCATTCATTCATTCATCTTACCCGACTTATTCTCTAATTTGGGGTCTAGGGGATCCGCTGGCACCCATCCCAGCACACATAATGCGAAAGGCGGGGGAACACCCTGGACGGGTCGCCAGTCCATCTCAGGGCGACACATAGACAAACAACCATTCACACACACATTCACTCCTATGGACAATTAACAATCCCCAATCCACCTCATCTACATGTTTTTGGACTGTGGGAGGAAACCAGAGTACTCGGAGGAAACCCATGCAAGCGCAGGGAGAACATTCAAACACCGCACAGAAAGATCCCGGCCCGGGAATCAAACCTGGGACCTTCTTGTGAGGCTACTGTGCTATCCACTATGCCACAGCGCCACCTTATTGTAATATATATTATTGATATGATGATTTGAATAACATTCAATAGTATAGTACCTAAATTCTCGGCTCTAAACTGGTTGGCAGATACTGAACCAAACTGCTTAGTATGACATGCGTCATCCAAGACATTTCACTTGCAAAGGGCAGTAAAAGGCAGGCAACTTGTTTCTGATGCCCAAGATTGGGTGGAATAATTCCTAAAGGTGTGTGTATTAAATCAGCTCACTTATAGTGCATAAGAAACAATCTACCTTCATTCATTCATCTTCTTACCCGCTTATTCCCGAATCCGGGGTCACGGGGGTCTGCTGCGCCTATCCCAGAACACA
>JAOTRA010052594.1:0-18655 GCA_026260255.1 Pseudolaguvia tuberculata | reverse complement strand
TGTGTGTGTGTGTGTGTGTGTGTGTGTGTGTGTGTGTGTGTGTGTGTGTGTGTGTGTGTGTGTGTGTGCGTGTGTGCTCGTCTGTGTGGCACTGCGATGGACTGGCAACCTATTCAGGGTCTGTCTCCCTTTGTGCGATGGGATAGGCTCCAACAGACCACCTATCCCAATAGGCGTGTTAGAAGATTAATGAAAATAGTTGCGTTACGTCAGACATAAAAAAAAAACTGTGGTTAACAGCGACCCCGTGCAACCGTATGCAGTACAGCATTTAGAAACAATTACACAAATTGACCTCTCAAAGTTTCTTTTAGTTTGTTTATCTAACGTTTATGTGGTTTTATTCTCACCACACTCGCACTTGATAAAACAGATTAAGTGGCGCAAAACACCGATTTTAAGTGTGTTGTTCAAGAAAGAGTCTATTTGAATCAGTACATATAGTTGATCGCTTATACAAAAACCAACTCACGTATGTAACAATAGCTCATGTAGTTTGTTCTGCAGATTAATTTAACAATATTAAGTCTTAAAGA
This sequence comes from Pseudolaguvia tuberculata, assembly GCA_026260255.1. NCBI lineage: Eukaryota > Metazoa > Chordata > Actinopteri > Siluriformes > Sisoridae > Pseudolaguvia > Pseudolaguvia tuberculata. The sequence continues at coordinate 18,119 of JAOTRA010052594.1, read as the reverse complement.
AACAGAGACAACAATTAGCAACGACTATCGCTGATTAGATTTTTTTATATACACATTAAATAAAGTTAAATATAACATGAGCGACGCAGTGGTGTAGTGGTTAGCACGGTTGCTTCCCAACAAGAAGGTCTCACGTTCGATTCCCGCGGATCTTTCTTTGTGGAGTTTGCATGTTCTCACCGCGCTTGCGTGGGTTTCCTCTGGGTACTCCAGTTTCCTCCCACAGCCCAAAAACATTCAGATTAGGTCGATTGGTGATTCTAAATTGTCCATGTGTGTGAATTGTTGTTTGTCTATTTGTGACCCTGAGAAGGACTGGCGACCCGTCCAGAGGTACCCCAGTTTCTCGCCTTATGTCTACTGGATAGGCGTCAGAATGACCCCGAATTAGAGAGTAAGCGGGTAAGAAAATGAATAAATGAAATATAACATTCAAATCAATTATATATAGATAGATCGAAAGAATCGGTTCCTTTCGGTGTGTTGAATCAAATGATCCGATTCATTGTAAGTGTTATGAATTTGTAATCGGCAAACCGGTACAGTTACCGCTATATTTTTAACCAGACTATGTTTTCTGTCAGAATATTAACGGTTTATTGAATGTTATGGTAAATTCCGTGTAAAAACGTATTATTATTATTATTACTATTATTATTATTATTTAATATTATTTGTATATTAGCTTTAGCCGGTCAGGTAACGTTAACATGAAATTTAACCTATTAGCTATTAGGCTAGTTTAATTCATAATTTGTACGAAAATTATATACAACTGATGGGAAAACAGAAATAAACTTAATAGTATATTATGACTTTCCATTAGTTTTACATAATATTTCCTAATTATGCAGTATTTATAGAATGTTTAACCTTCCCAATCTGATTTTCAGTTGCCCCCTGGCACGGTTTCTGGTCCTAACTTATAAAATATATATTTTTTTATACAGAAAGTTAAAATGTTTAAGGATTAATGAAAATTAATTGTTTTTTTAGACTGCCAACTGAAACAGGATTTGATAGTTTCTTGCACAATGACTGGTAAAGATTCTCCCATGACTCTCCGAGGGACAGACATTTCCGGAACAAAACTGAAAGTGTCAGAGGTCAAAAATATAATCAACGTTTCACATCAGAAATCTTACAGCTCATACAAACCACTTTGACATTTATTAAAAACTAAACTAAAATGTTTGTGGGGCAGAGGTATCCATCTGACTCATGATTTCTTTGTCAGTCTAAAGTTTGGGTTGTAATCCTCTGGGTTCGATCCTGGGCTCTCCTGGACAATAGAAACTTTAAATAAGAATAAAAGTTTATTTCTGCTGTTAATTATTCCCTCCTGCTGTTGTTTCTGAAGTGTCAGACCTTTTTTCATCTTCAAAACACAATGAAAGCTATTTCCGATGTCTCTTAGGGCTTCCTGTCTCCTCCATAGTTAACTTTCAAGCCCCAGAAAAGTACCATGATGATCGACAAAATATTTCATGTAACCTCAGTGTTTTAACTGTAATATTACTAAGCAATGAGAATCATTTTTCACATAGAAAAAAAACAAAAATAAAGACTTTATTACACATTTTCTCAACTGCGTCAGTTGTGTTCATCAAAACAGTAACATGACACGTGCATTTTATTTTCTTTCGGCTTCTTCTGTTAGGGGTCGCCACAGTGAGTCACCCCGCAATCCACACTTTTTTTTTACGCTGCATGCCCTTCCTAACACAACCCTCTCTTTTATCCATGCATGGGACTGGCACTAAGGCTGCACTTGTGCCACCCTAATAAAGGGGGGTTTTATGGGCAATTTAGACTCACCAATCCGCCTAATGTACATGTGGACAGTGGGAGGAAACCCACGCAAGCACGGGGAGAACGTGCAAACTGCACTGAAAGATCATCAAAAAATATCTTTCATTGTTTTCTACAGATGAACAAAGGTCTTATGCTTTAGGAACTAAATCAGGCTAAATAATTAATGACAGAATTTTCATCTTTGGATGAACTCTTCTTTTAATGCTTTACAAACTTATACCGTTGATGTAGTTTACTTTTGATGTTCATTCAGCCTCCAGCTACATAAGCAAAATAATACCTAACCTAATCACTCCAAAACCATAAATCAGATCTTTAATTTACAAACAAGCGTTTTCACTCAGTGAGGCCAAAGTTACAGTTTTTACATGTTTTATTTTTACGCCAGTTAAAATATTGTTGATGATTTTGTAATCAGTGTTTAACCAGAGAGTTACTACTGTTATTCCGTATTCAATAACAAAGTAGAAAAGAATATCTGCAATCAGCACACAATTATCCTCCGTTTTTTAAACTTGCTTTAAAATAAACATCTTCACATTATTACATATGTAAAACAGTGTCAATTAGAATGATCTAGAATTACCATTCACTGAGGAAGTAGTTAATGATACATCTTAATGTCAGTGAATACAAATAAAAAACAAGCAAATGAATGTTTAATAGAAATCTAAGGAAATAAATGGCAATAAAAATATTGATTAATAGTAAACTAATATATGTTTTTAATAGTTAGTTGATTACCTTGTTTAATTTCTTAGGTAAAATATGTATAATCTAATATATTTACATCTGGACAATTGATAACAAGAATTTTTTTTTCTTTCGGCTGTTCCTATTAGGGGTCGCCACAGGGATCTCCCCAGTGATCTGCATATTCAATTTGGATGTCCTTATTAACGCAACCCTCCCATGATGCACTGGATTGTGCAACCCTAATTGCTGGGTTTTTATGGGCCATTTAGACTTTCCAATCCGCCTAATATGCATGCAAACTCAGCACAAACAGATCCCCAAACCGGGACTTTCTTGTTGTGAGCCACCGCGTCACCCCCTTAATAGCCACTAACTAACTGTTTGTTGCAGCCCTAAAGTATTACAAAACAGCCTGACTAGCACAGCCATAAATGGTTCTTCTTTACCACAGGTCTTACTGTTACCACAGATGCACAGAATGTCTTTGTTAGCTGTAGTGTTATTGTTTTCCCTTCATTATTCATTGTCTATATACCTACCTGATGCCCAAAACAATAATTCCCAGTTGCCCTAAATTTAATTTAATTACTGTTTAATAAATTTTTTGTATCAGCAACTGTAGATATAAACAAAGATGGTGATTCTCAAGTCAAAGACGATAGGGTGGATGCAAATGCAGCTTTATTTAAAAAAAATCAATGAAAAGCTAAACAAATCAAAGAACTTTACAAAAACATAGACTAGGATAAGTAATGAAACAAGAAACCAGTAACACATACGCTGAAAACTTTGACATAAACACCAACCGCAACATAGCAACAAAGTAAGAGCAAGAAATACACATACCTAATGGGGAAAACAGTCAACTAAACAAGTCAAAACGGAATCTTCTAGGCTGTTAATGGAATAATCATTTATAATGATATATGTGGTTTCATAAAATATATTAATGGTAATAAGGTACTTTTTTCCCATAATGCTGATATAGGTGATTTAAAATATTTAACTCAATTTGTAATAGTGTTTTTAACTAAATGTGATGTTTTGTTATAGTCTGAAAATGCAGATGGGTTTGGTGATCATAGAAAGAAGATAAAAGTTTCTAAATCACACTCTGTGGATGGTACAGATGAGTTTGAAACAGTATGGGCAGGTACAATTAAGTAGATTTCTGTTGACCATCAGCTTAAACAGATAGCACTAATTAATGAGATACTTTTTTAATATGTCTGTTCATTCACATTCAGATGCTGTACGAGATATCAATATTCTGTTCAGCAAATACTCTGAGGTGTTGCGGTAGGTGCACAGACTTGATCAGATATTCAGTAATTGATCCTCAATATTAACACAATTGTTAACCAAATTATATAAATTATATTTCCTTATGGATTTGTTATGTAATGTTTTCTCTCTATCTCACACATGAAAACACATACATGCAATAAATGAATCCTGTCACAGAAAGCCACATTAACATCTGCATATAGTGCAGCTGTTATTATAAAACATTAACATAATACATTAATTTATTCAACACATCTTCTGACCAATCAGACTGAGAAAAAAATCATGACTACCTGTGAAGGGAAAGGTTTTTTTTTTTTTTACAGTAACCCTATAATTACTGTATGTGAGTTATTTGCATGTCTGCCAGTTGCCAGACGTCCATAACCAGAGCAGAGCATGTGAGCAAAGCGGATTGCTGGGATGCTCACAGCCCAAGTAAATGCTCTACAAATTCTGCGTCCACTCAGTGGTAAAGCAGATCCCACTTAAATATGCAATTACTTTGATAGTTTTCTGTTTACAATGAGATTTTTGAGTAAATGTCTGTTATGTATATAGTCTATGTATATTACTAGATAATAATCAGTTTTACCCTTGAATAATTATTTAAAGCCTACTGATTAATCAGCCAAATACCATAATAAAGGATACTTTTGTTTATAAGATAAGTTTATTTCTTGTTGTTGATTTATCAGTTACAACAAGCAAAACTCAAAAAATTCGATGAAAATACACTTGAATTAATAAATAGGTTAAAGCACAGGCAGCTTGGGTTCAGTTATGGATTTGACTCTTTTTCGTTTCACCCCATTTCTCTCTCTCTTCTCATATAAATACAAGCTAAAAAAGTTAAGGAATTGTCATTATTCTTTTGTCAATCGTATCATCTACTGCCAGAGCTGTCGCTGGTGGGGTAAAAGATTGTGGCAATGACTGCCTAAAGGGCCCAACAAAATCTACAACTTATAGGTGGTGAAAGCCCCAAATCTCCTAGTTATGGCCAGTGTCATGTTTCCTGTTTTCCCCATCTTTCTGCTTTGTTTTCCTTTTTCTGGCTGCCAGACGGATAAGTGATCTTTATGATTTAATTAGCAAATGAAAACAGAATCAGGAAAAAAGCAAGCATATACAGTGTAACATGATATGGTTTCTGGTTGTGTTTCTGGGTCTATGCCCACAGAGAAAGAGCTGTACTGGATGAATCACAGGTTCAGGAGCTGACAGATATTCTGAGGGAGGCAATGAGCTTGGAATCACAACTTAAAGAGAAGAAGAAACACTTGCGACAAGCTTTGGCTATTATTTCTGACAAACTACAGAAATAATCAACTGATGTAAACTTTATCTATCTATGTTGTATGTTTTTATGTCATTTGGAACACTGTATTTGTGTTATGCTGTCTGTGTTAACACTACTGCTGTAATGTAAAACAATATATTTACATTTAACATCCAACAAGTCTTTAATAGTTTAAGTGATGTTCAAAAGTCCGGTTGAGATTGAATTGTCATATTTTGCTCAAAACCTTTTTTCATGTTCTTGCTTTGAAAAGTGCTCTGGATGTAATATTGAATGGACCTTACTTTATATATAATAAAACCCTCTCAATTATATTTGCTGGGACTAGACAAACTGAAGCTGTTATAGTTGGCTTAGTCAGGACTATTGATCAAACATCATCATAACATTGTTCTGCATGATCTGTAATTAAATGATAATTTAGTCTACTATGATATTATTGATCGATTTTATACCACCATTTCATAGCTAGCTTCAGTGATGCATCACTAAAAGACCTGTGACATACAGTGTAAAAGTGGAATGTTATACACAGCTACAGGAATAACGAACAACATTCCTTCTTTTATTAATGAGTATTTGAACGGATTACTGTTTTCCTCCATTAGAATTCTGTCACTGAAAACAAAATGCAGTGTTTAAACTTGATTAGATGCTAATATAGTTTTCAGAACTAGACTGTGTTTAATGTGCACCTTCCTACAACCAGGATTCCACGTCAGTGGCAAACTAACAAAGCATCTGTCAACAAGACAACATGTATAAAATAGTATAGTTCCATTTACAATCTATCTAGTATTTGATTCATTTAACCCATTTAATTCTAGTTATTGTCGAAACTATTTAAAGAAATAGTGACTTTCCAGGGTCAGAGGTCTTTCCGTGCAGGGTTTGCTTATTTTCCAGGCGCTTGCATGTTTGTTTATGTGTGGCCTTGCGATGGACTGGAGTGTCCAGGGTGTACCCCTGCCCTTCACCCTATTTGCGCTAGGATAGGTTCCATAAGACCCCTATGATCCCGAATTAGGGAATAAGCAGGTGAGAAGATAAATTAATGAATTTACCAGCATTTAATCAGAGTTTCAGTTAAAAAAAAAATCACACAAAGTGACAGACTGGTAAATTTTATTTTGATGTCTTAGCTTACACATTTAAGCATGTACAAATAAACAGATGGTTCTGTAGCTACATATAAAGGACAAGATAATAAAATATAATTAGCTGAAATATTAAAGGCCGTAAAGGCTGAACAGCACAATTTTAAGGCCATGTAAAAAATACTGATGGATCATAATGTAGGTTTGAAAATCAATAGACTGAATAGCCGTGATCCTCCCCGGATAATTACAGATTACAGAAAAATCTTCAAGCAGAAATCCTAAGAAACAGACTGAGACTAATGTGTGTATGAAATATATAAAAATAATTAAACAAAAAAGTAACCGTTGGGGGAGGTGGTACCACTACTGGGCCCCCGAGCAAGACCCTTAATTGCTCAATTGTATAATGAATATAAGCATAAATGGCTCTGGATAAATAGTGTGAATGTACTTGAATTAGGAGGATTAACTAAAGTAGGATTTTGATATGTTTCATATCAAGTTATTGATATGAAGTGCATCAGGTGGCATTAGAAGCCTTTACACCCAGACATAGTAAGTCTGAGAAATAGAAACACTTCTCCCTCTTCGCTTACCCGCAGTCAGAAAAGATTTTTCAATATAGTTTACATTTATAAATACCCATAAACCAACACCTATCTCATCAACATGATTTACATTTAATCCCAATAATTTGTACAATTAACCGCAGGGGAATAAAAAAAAAAAAAAAAAAAAGTCAGGACCCAAAGAACTTTAGCAAAATGGCTCAGTGATAGTTGATTTATTTACTCCAAAGGAGAGCCACAGCTTTACAAATCCCTACGTCGTGGTAGTTAAAGTAGCAGAGACCTGCGAAGGTAAGAGTGGATAGCATAAAGAGGCCTGCTCTAGCCAGCTTCTCTTTCGTCTCGCCATGAACATAATCAGTCACCACCTGGCCCAATCCCCTGAAACAGAAACCCCAACAAATCCACTAATCAACACATTCGTACTGTTTGAAAACAAACAAACAAACAGCATTATATTTTATTTCTACAAATATGTTTTTGTACTGCATTACTGCTTCCTTTACTGAAAGGTCTTTGTAACCATAGGAACAATAACCGAACCTGCTTTGGGGATGAACTGGAAGGAACGACAAAGAAATTAGAGGCTAGGAAGGGTGATTCTCTGATTTTTGTTGTACACACCCATGCACATGTTTGTGTCATACACGCGCTCTTTACTTTTGGATAAGCAGCAATTTGTAATTTCATGTCAATTACTTGGGGGGGGGGGGGGTAAAGAGAGAGAATGAATGCAGCTCTGTAATGCAGCAACAAGCAACAGTCACACGAGCAAGAGTTAAGTTTCATTAATTCATTCATTCATCTTCTTACCCGCTTGTTCCCTAATTCAGGGTCACGGGGTTCTGCTGGTGCCTATCCCAGCGCACATAGGGCAAAAGGCGGCGGTACACCCTGAACGGGTCGCCAGTCCACCTCAGGGCAACACAGACAAACAACCATTCACACACCATTCACATTCTCTCCTACGGGTAATTTAGAATCACCAATCGAGCTTTAAATAAATATTTTAAAAAATAAACAATTCAGAATGATGATTGGGATGCAGTACTTCTCATAACTGAAGTGATAAAAATAATCCTAGATTGCAACGGAATTAACACCTGTTTCACATTTAAGCAAAATTGTAGGAAGAACAACAATCCAGCTGGAAAAACAAAGACTGAACTTCATGTACTTCAGGACCGCCGCCATTCATCTACATTTGAAATAATTAACTTGTGCGTGTAAAAGACCCTGTATGTTAGTCAGACCAATCAAAGGTTTCATCCAATCAAAGCCAAGATTTCTGCCTGTCAATCAGAAGAAACCTAGAACAATGTCCATGATGATAAACTTTAGCAGATCATCAGACTTGTTTTGTGGTGCATGATTCCGCTATGTAAGTACATTTGTTACCTAAAAATGACCAAAATCAATCTCCTTCCAATTTCCTTACCAATGGCCATGCAGAGTGAGTGCTGCAGCCAAGGAGTAGTCCATGACAGGACCGGGGTAGAAATAGGCCATGGGACCCATGCTGAGGAGAACCACACTCAGAACTCGCTCTGCTGTCCAGTGCAGTGAGGAGGCATTAGACCCAGATCCAGCTGCAGGAAATAAATGACAGTTTAATGACACACAATTAATGATGTGCGGGAAGCAGAGACTAGGCATGGAAATGATTAATCCATTGATCCTGAATTGATGGTTAAAAATTATGCTGCTTAGAATTTATTAAATTGATTAATTGCCTTTTCTGTCGTTTTAAACCAGTAGAAAACTGATGAAAGTTTCCAGAGACAAAACAGGACGTGGAAGTTTGCATGTGAGCGTATATTTCTACTAATTTTACAAAATAGGAAAATGAAGTGCGCTTCGAGTTTTACAAGCCTGATTTCAAAATTTCACAATGTCCAAACACAAAAAATAAACTCCAACTAATATCTGGGCACATTGTACAATGTCGTTTATTCACACTGACTATTTTTGTCAACCAACCAAAGCACGGTCACATCACAACAAGAAATGTGTATAGCTGTTTGTCTATGTGTGGCCCTGCGATGGACTAGCAATCTGTTCTTGGTGTACCCCTGCCTCTCACTATGTGCGCTAGGATAGGTTCCAGCAAACCACCGTTACACCGAATTCAGGAATAAGAGAGTTAGAACATGATGAATGTCCTTCAAAAGCTTTAAACAAGTACATTCTTAATAAAATCCCATGGGTTCATGGGACAGTAAAATGTGCATTGCCTGCATACTTCAAAATCCGGGTATGAGCAGCATGTCATCATCTGGAAAATTTTTGCACACTGTTATTTACATACCATTGATTCCGCCATACTGCTCGCTTTGCTTACTCAATTTCACCCACTATATAGTGTAAAAAGCACATGATTCTTATTTTTAAAATGTGTTAACATGCAAATACCTATCAAAAATACTGCAAGACAGAGAACAAAGCAAAACCCTGCTTCTTTTAATACTAAATAATAATCCAAACGCTGCATGAAGTTATGCGCCATCTGCTGTTTGCAAGGCAAACTGCACTTTGTCACTAAAAATCCTTAACCTCAGGCATTTAAGTGTACGTGATTGAGAAACTCAAGGAAGACATTTCTAAATAAAAAATAAAATATACAGAAAACACACAAAGCATGAAATCTTACAAAATATTAACATTAATATAAGCAATTTTGTCCTTATGATATTATAAAAGGTGCAGAAATTTTAAAAGTCTTAAATAAACCGCAACTCTAAATCTTTAATTGGAAAATTTTAAGTTGTTTATACAATTTTTTAATACAACTTTTACAGCTTTTTTTCTTCTGTCAGAATGATTTTTTTTTGTTAATATCGCCATTAGCATAAGGTGCTTACCATAATGACTGGGTGTTACATGTAGTTTGGCTGTGAGCAGGTACGACTGATTTGGATCCTGGTTCTTTTTATGTGCTGCCAATGGTCGGATAAGAGAAGCACTTCGGTATACCAGAGCTGCGGTGGGGAAAAGAGTATTTACAGTATTAAAAAAAGTCACTTGTTATGTGGACACTTTACCAGTAGCCATGCATCAAAGAGCCTTTCTGAAATATAACACAAGTTAATGCCCACAGTGTTAGTATTACATTCATTCATTCCCGCTTATTCCCTAATTCAGGGTCACGGGCGTCTGCTAGAGCCTACATAACCATCCTCTCTGTTATTCTTCTGTCAGCTATGTATCATGTGTATTTACCTTTTCTAGTGTACATTCATCTTCTAACCCACTTATTCCCTAATTCAGGGTCACGGGCGTCTGCTAGAGCCTACATAACCATCCTCTCTGGTATTCTTCTGTCAGCATGTATCATGTGTATTTACCTTTTCTAGTGTACATATTATATTATATTATATTATATTATATTATATTATAGGGCGGCACGCTGGTGTAGTGGATAGCACGGTCACCTCACAACAAGAAGGTCCCGGTTTCTTTCTGTACAGAGTTTTTATGTCCTCCCCACACTTGCGCGGGTTTCCTCTGGGTACTCCGGTTTCTTCCCACAGTCCAAAAACATGCAGATTAGGTGAACTGGTGATTCTAAATTGTCAATAGGAGTGAATGTGTGTGTGTGAATGGTTGTTTGTCTATGTGTTGCCCTGTGATGGGCTGGCAACCTGTCCAGGGTGTACCCTCTGCCTTTCGCCCTATGTGTGTGCTGGGATAGGCGCAGCAGACCCCCGTGACCCGGATTCGGGAATAAGCGGGTAAGAAGATGAATGAATGAATGAATGAATGGTTGTTTGTCTATGCGTTGCCCTGCACATGTGACCTGTCCAGAGTGTGACCTGTCCAGAGTGTCCCTGCATCTCGCCTTATGTGAGCTGAGATTGGCACCAGCAGACCCCCATGAGGGAATAAGCGGGTTGATTTAAGGTTTTACATTCATGTTTACATGTTGAATTGAAAAGCATTCCCCTGTATGATGTACTATGAATATAAATAAACATGTGAGAACATTTTAATTGCACTAATTCATTGGTTTTCTGACATTATTCCCTAATTCAGGGTCACAGGGGTCTTCTGGAGCCTATCCCAGCACATACAGGACCGAAAGGAAGGAGTACCAGTCACAGGGTCAAACACAGATGAACAACTACACACTCACTCCAATTTAGAATCACAAATCCTCATGTATATGTTTTTCGACTGAGAGAGAACAGGAGAAAACTTAGTAGAATGGAAACTCCATGAATCGAACCCAGGACCTTCATGCTGTGAGAAGACTGTGCTAACCACTACATTGTTCATTTTGATAGAATGTCATTAAAAAGTTCCAAACACTAATCAAGCATGCTAATGTTTGTGCGCGCGCGCACGCACGCACGCACGCACACACACACACACACACACACACACACACAGGTTAGTAAGAGTGAGACCTAATGTAAAATAGGATATTTTCTGTAATGATTAGGGTTGCCAGATACTATTAAAAATATATAGTGACGCTTATTGAAACGCCATTCTTTTTATTCTTTATTATTAATTTTATGATAAAACGATTAGTACTTGATTATTTGTGAAAGAAAAATAAAACATACACGAAAGATGAGATTTTTCTTTCTTTTACAAAACAAATCACTGCGTGTTAGTAGAGCTGCGAACAAATAAACACTAACAGTACAAAACAAATCGGATTAAAGGGGAAACATTTTAAATAAACACTTATTAGATGAGCTGTCAGATCAGGACTCATTGACACCTTCGTGTCTGTGACATTCGCTTGTATGTTACACACACACACACACACACACACACACACACACACACACACACACACACACACACACACTGCTAGCGCTAAACCGGAGCTCAGATTACGAAACAAAAAATGAAAACTGTCACAAATTAATCACAATCATTTATTTAATTAAAAAAATAAGTAGAAAGAGATTGTAGGGCGATGAAGGGAGTATTATACTCACGGTTAACGCCCCGGTTACAAATCAAACTGAGCTTCACCAGCGCCGCCATAACGATCATAAGCAGCCAAGGTCAGAGTGTCTCACCCGGAAGCAGTTTTCAGATCCAAACACTCTCATTGTAATCATTGCAGCCAGTGCTTAAAAGTTCGGACCGTTTTCCAAACTCCGATCTTTGAGTCTCGTTTAGCAAAATATTATTACAATATTACGTTAATTTCCTAACACAATTATTATTTATTTATCTGGGTTTTCAGTCTTTTTCGAGTCTTTGGGTATAAACTGTTTATTCGTCACGTGACAGCAACATAAAATTAGCTTAAAATATTATTATTATTATTACTGAGATGGACTGGCGACCCGTCCAGGGTGTACCCCCGCCTCTCGCCCTATGTGTGCTGGGATAGGCGCTGCAGACCCCCGTGACTCCGGATTCGGAAAAAATTATTAATTCCTCTTACCCGTTTATTCCCTACTTCGCGGTCACTGAGGTCTGCTGGAGTCTATCCCAGCTCACACATCCCGGACGAGTCGCCAGTCCATCGCAGGGCAACACGTGTCCATGTTTTTGAGTGTCTGGAGGAAACCCACGCAAGCGCGGGGAGAACATGCAGGCTCCGCACATGGGAGTCGAACCCGGGACCTTTTTGTTGTGAAGCAACCGTGCTATTCACTGCGCCACCATGCTGCCGCCTTATTATTATTACTATTATTATTATTTATTTATTTTTAGTCAAAATAACAATAGGAGAATACAAAGTATATGAAAAGTAAATAAATAAAAGCATTAAAAATCTATGGGTCAAAAAAGAAGCCATATCTAAACATGATCCAGAAGCGGAGGTGTTTTCACTGGGCCAAGGCTTATTTAAAATGGACTGTGGAAAAGTGGAAAACTGTTCTGTGGTCAGATATTCTTCTTGGGGAAACTGGGACGCCATTTCATCTGGACTAAAAAGGACAAGGACAACCCAAGTTGTTATTAGCCCTCAGTTCAGAAGCCTGCATCTGATGGTTTGGGGTTGCATGAGTGCGTGGGGGATGGGCAGCTCCTACGTCTGGAAAGGTACCATCAATGCTGAAAGCTGTATCCAAGTTCTAGAACATATGCTGCCATCCAGACGTCTTTTAGGGAAGACCTTGCATTTTCCAACATGACAATTCCAGACCACATACTGCATCAACTACAACATCATAAGCGGGTAAGAAGATGAATGAACGAACGAACGAACAAACGTATGAACGAACGAATGGCTGCGTAGGAGAAGGATCCAGGTACTGAAATGCACAGCCTACAGTTCAGATCTTTCACCCATGGAAAACATTTGGCGCAAAAAAGCCTAAGACAGTTAAACAACTAGATGCCTGTATTAGACAAGAATGGAACAACATTCCTAATCCTAAACTTGAGTCTACTCAGTCCCCAGACGTTTGCAGACTGTCATAAAAAGAAGTGAGGATTCCACACAGTGATAAACATGACCTTTTTTAAATTTTTGTGTTGATGCCATGAAATGTAAAATCATTTTCCCCTTAAAATAATACAATTTCTCATTTTAAACATTTGATATGTTATCTATGTTGTATTCTGATAAATGGTTAGAGTTGTATTACCAGCTTTATTATTGTTATGTCTCAGTAAGTTAGTAAATCATTAAAAAAATCTTCATGACAGTGGAAAGCAGTCTACTATTTACGGGTAACATGAAGTTCAAGGTTTAAAGTGTTTATTGCTTTGTGAAGTTTTTTGTAAATAATACACAAGTATATAATATTTCCAGAATAAAATAAAACATTCCCAATTGATCCACGTCGCTAAAAACACGACCATCGTATCGGTTACAGTAATAAACTTGTCAAATACTTGAAATATAAACATTTACTTGGGACCAGAAAGAGTTGTCTATAATTATATATGACAAATAAATGAAATATTATATATATATACATATAGATTATTCGATCATTCATTCATTCATTCATTCATCTTCTTACCCCGTTATTCCCTAGTCATGGGGGTCTGCTGGTGCCCATCCCTAGTGGTTAGCACGGCTGCCTCACAGCAAGAAGGTCCCAGGTTCAATTCCTGGGAAAGAGGTCGTTTGTGCATTTGAGTTTGCATGTTCTCCCTTTCCTGGCTCGGGTTTTCTCTGGGTTCTCCGGTTACCTCCCATAGTCCAAAAATTGATTGGTGATTCTAAAATTGCTGCCGAGGCCCATCCCATCGCATAGAGGTACACCATGAACCAGTCCATAACAGGGCCACACGTGGATGAACAACCACACACACATGCATGCACTTACACACGCCACACAATCACACACACACACACATTCACTTCACGTTCATATTTTGCATGTTCCTTTAGTTTTGCATCAATTTGGATTTACTCAAAAAATGGATAAAAATATTTTTATTAAAAGTAAAAATACTGTAAGTACTCATTTCAGGGGTGGATTCATTTATAATACAGACTAGTCCTAGGGTATTACACAGCCTATATATATACACCTTGTATTATTACATATCTTCAGGAAATAAGCTAATCAATACTCTTTCTAGCTTGGACTACATTGGTTAAGTACTTACAGCACTGTCACATAATGAATGAAGGATGAGCTAATCAATACTCTTTTCTGTGAAATGACTGCAAAAAAAGATTTGTTGATGCTTCTCAAAGGTCTTAGTTAAGATGTTTGAGAGGAAGTGGTGAGAGAATAGAAATGTGTTTTATTATATTTGGGCGTGACAGTGATAAATATATATTTATTATTATACTGGGCGTAACAGTACCCTCCCTTCAATGAACGCCTCCTGGCGTTCTCCTAGAAGAACCCTCCAGAAGAAAGAGCGGGACCGAGAAGAGAACCAGAACAAGACGAGAGAGGAGAACCAGAGACGAGAGAGGGGGACCAAGACAAGAAGCAGGACGAGAGAGGGGACCGAGAAGAGAACCAGCACAAGAGAGGGGACCAAGACAAGAACCAGGACGAGAGAGGGGACCGTGACTAGAGCCAGGACAAGAGAGGGGACAGAGACGAGAGCCAGGATGAGAGAGGGGACTGAGACGAGAGCCAGGACGAGAGGGCACCGAGACGAGAGCCAGGACGAGAGAGGGGACCAAGACTAGAGCCAGGACAAGAGAGGGGACCGAAACTAGAGCCTGGATGAGAGAGGGGACGGAGACAAGAGCCAGGGAGAGAGAAGAAATGAGGGCAAGGACGAGACCCAGAATGAGGAAAGGGGACAAGAGAGGGAACGAGACGAGAACCAGGGCGAGAGAGGAAACGAGGGCAGGGACGAGACCCAGAATGAGGAAAGGGTATGAGGGAGGGGACGAGGAAAAGGGACGAGAGAGGGAATGAGGACAGGGGACAAGAGAGGAAACGTGATGAGAACCAGAGCGAGAGAGGGAACGAGGGCAGGCGAAGAGACAGGACATGGGCAAGAGAGGACCAGGAACCAGGGGACGGGTTGAGAAAGAACCCGGAGAGGAGCAAGACGAGAAGGGCATATGGGATGTGACACAAGACAAGACAAACTCAGAACAAAAAAAAACTGAAGGAAAAAGAAAGAAAAAAAAGGACTCAGCCTGATAAACACAGACGGGACAATAGGGGGGTCCAGGTCCATGAACGATCCAGTACAGAAAGGGTAGGATTGAGGCTTCCTAGCCTCCGTGACAGTATCAGGACGAGGCTTCCTAGCCTCCGTGACAGGATCAGGGCGAGGCTTCCTAGCCTCCGTGACAGGATCATGGTAAGGCTTTCTAGCCTCCGTGACAGGATCAGAGCGAGGCTTCCTAACCTCCATGACAGGATCAAGGCAAGGGTTCCTAGCCTCCATGACAGGAGCAGAATGAGGCCCCCAGGTCTCCTCAGGAGCAGAGCGAGGCCCCCAGACCTCCTCCTCAGGAGCAAAACGAGGCCATCTCCGGACCAGGCAGACGCTTCTCGACCACTTTTGGACCAGGCAGATGCTGCTCGACCACCTCCGGACACCAGGCGGACGCTCCTCAACCACCTCTGGACCAGGCAGACGTTCCTCGATCAAAACTGACCCCACCAGGCACATCTCAGGGTGGGCCAGAAAGACAGCGGCCTCCACTGGGGTGAGGGAGTCGCATGTGGTGAGGAGATAGGGGAAGAGGAGGTCCTCCCTGAAACGCTCGTCAAAATCCCAGGCTTTAGTTACCCAGTCCAGTGTCTTCCCCATTAAACACAAATACACAAGCCCACACTTGCTCCCGCGTGTGGCTGTGATTTTAAACAAGCCACGCATTCCCGCACAAACTTATGGCATTTACTGCGGCTGCCGTTGTATCTCCGTGAGAATGCAATGGGGGGGACTGCCGCCAATCCGCTGGGTGCGAATATGGTTGGATCATTCTGTCATACAGGGAGAGGGGAGTAGGATCGGGGGTAAGGAGCGCAACCAAACGCAGGATTGACGGTTTAAATAAATCCATTATTTAATAATAATAAGTCCACAAAACAAAAACAAGAACTCATACCAGACGAGACGAGAACAAAACGAGAACCAAACTTGACTTGACAAGACAAGATCAAAACTTATGAGATCAGATGAGAATCAGGAAAAAGCAAAAGGGAAAGCAGAAAAGGCCATAAAAAGGGCAATGATCCAACAACCCTAGGAGAAATGCTGCCGGCTTATAAAGCGTACGCAAGTAGCGCACGACAACAAGGCTCAGCTGCGTGCGGAGACGCTCAACACAGAGGAGAGCGTGACAATTATCAATAAAAGAGCAGCGCGGTGGCAAAGTGGATAGCACGGTCACCTCACAACAAGAAGGTCCCGGGTTCGATTTTCAGGTCGGGGGTCTTTCTGTGCCTGTGTGGGTTTCCCCTGTGTACAATTGGTTTCCTCCACTACCATCTTCTTCTTCTCCTCTCGGCTGCTCCCGTTAGGGGTCGCCACAGTAGATTGCTCTTCTCCACACTACCCTATCCTCTACATCTGAATCTTTACCCCCAACTACCTGCATATCTTCCTTCACCACATCCATAAACCTCTTCTTTGGTCTTCCTCTTTTCCTCCTGCATGGCACCTTCATCCTCAACATTCTCGTAGCAATATACTGCATGTTCCTCCACTGCACATGTCCAAACCATCTCACCTTAGCCTCTCTCACCTTGTCTCCAAAACATCCTACATGTGCCGCGATTCTAATAAACTCATTTCTAACAAGAGAATACTACCATCTGGTGTTGAAATTCTGAACTACCAGTTAAAAGCTATTTTGATGCCTTAAAACAAAAATAAAAGAAAAATAAAGATTTATTCAGTATATTTAAGTATCATTTAGATTCGTTATGCTTATTTCTTATGATTCGAACTTTTATATTCTTAATGATAGGCATATTCCTCAAAAGTGTCATTAACGAATATACAGTTAAAATACCATATGTGACTTTCTAGTGCATTTTCTATTAGGATAATAATACTAAAATAAAAATACATTATAAATAGATAATTGACAAATGATGAATGTAAGCTAAATTGTATATAGTGCACATGGTGTCGTCACAGTTATTGTAATGATCGTCATAATACATTGATTTATATTTGGACGTCATCAACCTGTAGTCGACCTCTGATTGATACACGTTTGTCGTTTAGTCTTGAACCCACAAGGTCGCCTTTGTTTTTAGCAGATCACACCTGAGCTCACTACCACTTCTTTCTCGAGAACCTGAGAATCTGTCGCCAAGGCAACCGATCGGCGGCAGCATCCTCCCAATAGTCCACCCTTAGGCACGGACAGCTGAGCTTAGCTAAACGTGCTTCCAAAATGGCGACAGGACGTCAAACATTTGTAACGGTGCTCTTCTACTCGCTATGTAAGTAGAAGTTTTAACGTCAAGGTTTTTTTTTTACCCGTTAATGGAGGGGATTATGGAGGTGGAGGAAATCGTTAAGGAATGTCGGTCGGTTGGTTAGCAGAGGCTCCGTTTTCTCTTAGCTGTAATGACATCCTTTATCATCAGAACAGATCAGATTCAGCGTTTCTCTTTTGTCCAGGGATTAGTAAATTCATTCATTCATATTAAGGGATATTTAACCGTGAATAAAAAAAAAAACGGACTGGTGAGAAAACCTTAACATTTTTATAATAACATTAAATTGGTCCTTTAATCCATGTCGTTGTCTTTACATTACACACACACACACACACACACACACACACACACACACACACACACACACCTAGAATCAGTCCTGTTTAGTGTGTGAGACAGGTGCAAAAAAGTTTAGACATTAAAAAATATTTTGTTCCAACTTAATGCACTTAAATACAGCTTGGCATAGTGTGTGTGTGTGTGTGTGTGTGTGTGTGTGTGTGTGTGTGTGTGTGTGTGTGTGTGTGTGTGTGTGTGT